>JAQJVL010000320.1:245691-378162 GCA_035578905.1 Stictocephala bisonia
GCAGATATTGAACGGAACAGCTGTTCAGAGCAGATACAAGAGATGTCAAAATTAAGCAGTACTTTAAAGGACAGAATTAAAACCTTAGAAATAATGGTAACTGAGGCAAGAAAGGATACGAATGACGTTAAGATGGATCTCTTAGCCAAAAAAGAAGAAACAAACCTGTTAAACTCCGTGGTTGAAAGCACAAAATATGAAAACAAAAGAATGGAATTGAGACTGATGGAGTACGACAACTCAATCAAGAATTATGTCAAAACTGTCTTAGATAGTTTCAAACCTTATTTAAAAACTGACTCCCAATTACAGACTATACAGACGTATGAACCTAAAACGTCTGAAATAAAATCAACTGTTAATACAGCAAAGGAACTGACAGCACAACACAATTTTCTGAACAAAAATAGGATAAATGATAAACAAAAAACTATATGAGTGTTGCCCTACAGCTCACAAAAGCCAATGTCCTAGTGAAAAAATCCAAAATGAAAAGCTACCAATCATGTAGCAAGAAGGTTATCGCCCCAAAGTGCCAGGAACACTCTAAAATTACAAGAAACAATAAAAAATATTCTCCAGAACAACTAAAAGCAACCTATTCTGCCATCAAACCTCCAAAAGCACCTGGCACATGTACTGCACAATCGGATTTATCACCACCCATGCACGCAAAACCAAGAGCGAAGAATGAGAAAATAGATGACTTTTTTAATGCACATATTGACTTCTACACTGAACTTATTGCGAGTTCTAAGACCCCCATAAACCCCATTAATAAGCCTTCTTTCTCGACCCAAAATCATAAACCAACAGAAAACTTGGATTTTTTAGGGATGCACCACATAAAAATCAGCAGACTAAAAGCTGTGTGAGATTTACAACAAATTCACCACATAAGGACTGTACCGACTCAGAAAATACAATAAGAAATAACAGTAACTTTTGGATAGGAACAACAACTCAAAAGCCTGGTTCAACTGGAGAAGACAAATTGTCAATTTTCCATCAAAATGTTGACCGTATCAGCAAAAAAATGGAGAGATTAAACCATTTATTATCCTCTCTCAAACCAGATTTAGTAATTGTTACAGAACATGGACAACGAGCTAATAACATTATAAATACACAATTAAACGGTTACACCCTTGTCTCAGCTTTTGGGAGAGCGAATAACATCAAAGGTAGAGTAGCAATATATAAAAGTAACCAAATAGAGAATGAAACTACAAATTTAGAATTGGAACACCTCAGTATACCCCTAGTCTGTGAAGTAACAGTTGCCTCTGTCAAACTAACTGGAAAAGAACAACTTTATGTGATAGGTGTTTATCGGCCACCTAACAATCTCATTGACATCACAGAAGAAGCTATCGGCGTCCTTCATAAAGTTATGGATAACCTTCCAACTCACAGAAGAATAATTTTGATTGGGGACGTAAATATTGACATTTTAAGACCTACAACCTTAAACCTTAAACCTACAACCAGGGAAACCATTATGTTTGATGAATTCCTTTCGTCCCATAATATGTTACGACTTAAACTAAACAGCCACCAGAGTAATCAAAGAACATCAGTCCTCCATAGATGCTATCTGCACTAACACTGAAATGGATGAATCCCAGGTAAAAATTCTCCATACGGGTATAAGCGACCACTTCGGGCAACTTTGTTATCTGCCTCTTCCTGTTGAATCAAAAAAAACCACTACCTCCCTTCATCGACATGTAAATCCAGAGAACTAAGCAAATCTCAAGCGATGTTTGGCTAAGGAATCTTGGACAAACGTACTTCAACAAGACAATGTGGAAGATGCCTGCAAACAATATCTGGGAACAATGACATATTTTTTAGATCTAACATGCCCAATCAAGAAATTCAGAGCCGCTTCAAAGCCAAAAACTTGTCTGTGGTATGATGAAGAAGCTCTTTGCTTAAAGAGAGATTTCCTTGAAGCAAATGAAAGATATCGACTCTCCGGCAACCAAGAAGATAAACACATCTTTACACAGCTGAAGAAGGCCTATGACTTAAAGCTGAGGACCTTAAGACAAGAGGCTAGTGCTGCTCATATTGACAATTCTGCTAAAAAAATAGGGCTGTTTGGGACATAATAAACAGCGAGAGAAAACAGCACAAGGATTCAGTTTCCGGCTTTGACTTCATAATGAAGAACGGAGATAAAATTGACAATTCTATGGATATAGCCAACCATTTTAACAACTATTTCTCAACTATTGCTGATGAAACCCTCAAACAGAACCAGTTCATCAATCCTACAATGCAATTTATCCACAACCTACATGTTGAAGTCCCACTGACTTATATAGAACCTACGTCAATTTAAGAAATATTTTAAGTAATAGACTCACTGAAAACAAAATCCTCTTCTGGCTTAAATGAAATATCTTCAAAAATCCTGAAATTTTGTAAAGACGAAGTAGCCATACCTCTTCTGTATATCACACAACTTTCTCTACTGCATGGTACCTTCCCATCAAGCATGAAAATTTCCAAAGTTATTCCTCTTCATAAAAAATCCAGTAAACACCACGCAGAAAATTTTAGGCCAATATCTTTGATTCCAACTGAATCCAAAATCATTGAGAAAATTGTGCTCTCTAGACTTTTCAGGCATCTGCAATTAAACAACCTCTTATCAGAGAAACAGCATGGTTTCATCAAGGGACGATCCACTCAAACGGCAATAGTTGATCTATTTGAGCACATTGTTGACAACATCGAGGCCGGAAACAGTGTAGTGGGAATACAACTAGACCTAAGTAAAGCATTCGATTGTCTAAGCCATGACTTGATCATTGAAAAACTCTTTCATCTAGGAATCCAAGGAACAGCACTGTAATGGTTTTCAGCATACCTTGAAGGGAGACACCAGGTTGTGGAAGTAACTCAGACCTCGAAAAGAGTTACTAAAACTTCAAGATCTCAGGTCCTGTCAATGAACCGTGGCGTACAACAAGGATCTGTGTTGGGTCCTGTACTTTTCATTTTATTTACTAATGATCTCCCAAAGGTTTTACATTCATACAGTAATTTAGTGATGTATGCTGAAGACTCTATGCTATTAACGGCCAATAACTCCGTGGAAAATCTAGAAATAGATTCATACATTGCTGTTAACGTTGCTATGGACTACTGCAGAAACAAAGACCTAGTTTTTAAAGAATCGAAGACGAAGCAAATTTCTTTTGGGAATAAAAAAGATGACATTTCAGATCTACCGAATCTCCAGTCTGTTAGCTCAACCAATTACCTAGGAATCATTGTTGATGACAAACTCTCTTGGCTAAATCATATTGATAACCTGTGCCTCAAGCTTAGCTCAGCGCTTTATGCCATCAAAAGGACTAAAGCTATAAGTACAACTAAAGCCACAATAACAGCCTACCACGCTCTGTTTGAGAGCCATATGAGATACGGCATAACAGTTTGGGGCAGTTCAACTGAAAGAAACCTCCAGCAGATCCTCATTCTACAAAAAAAGGCTCTAAGAATCGTGGCCGGCTTGGGGTTTAGGGAAAGCTGTAGGGGAGTATTCAGAGAGCGGAAATTGTTAACAGCAGTCAGCCTTTATATTGTGGAGTGTATCATGATAGCTAAATCCCATAATGTTCAACAGCACCAAGACATTCACTCCCACAATACTAGGCATGCCAAAAACTTCACATTGCCAATCCACAAGTTAACACTTTCTGAAAAAAACCTACATATGCTGGAGCGAAATTCTTCAATAATCTCCCTGACGAGCTGAAGAGAGTGGAAGTAGAGAAGTTGAAGAAACATCTGCACACCTGGTTTCAGGAAAGACCGTTCTACTCTGTTAAAGAATTCCTGAATTGGAGAGTCGACTCGCAGAGAATGTGACTACTGGGGTAGCTGTCTGTCGACGAACTTAGTCAAAAACTTTTATAATTTACATGTATTGATTAGACTATGTCTTGACACCATTTCCTTCTTGATGAATGTGAAAATAAAGAAATTTTGATTTGATTTGATCAATCGACTCGCAAGAAATATACGATAATTTCATTTCCGAAAAAGAGCTGAACGGTTCCTTGCACGTACGTATACTACAACCAAGATGAACTTTCACCTAGGAAAGATCAGAAGTTCGATTCTTGGGATGTAAAGTGACCCGTTCTCTGAACTCTTTTGATTGAACGGTATTATTGATATGAACGAAAATAAGCATGATTTCCACATTGCACAGACTGTTAGATTTGTATTGATAACAGGTTTTTGAGCATCTTGAACCGGATCTCTCGTCCCCTTTCTTGGGTCATAAAGACACTAACCAGCACTTCTGTTTTATTCACACTATTTTAGGTTAGGTTACAAGTGACTGGTAGACTCAGCAACCAACATGTGTGATCGCTACTATTTACAGTGGTCGCTACCATCCCAGCTCTGTTGAACACTTTGAACTGAACTAGTTCAAATCATAATGAACGAACTCTTAAACTACGTCGACTAGTTCATTTGACTGTAGTCGTGAACTACCTATTCTTAGGCGTATTGTTCAGTTTATAATTACGCATACCAAATTGATAATGTATGATTAAGGGTAAAATAAAACACAAACATTTGTTACTAACTAACTTATAAAACTGTTTACTCTTAAAACTAAATTAAGATGTAAATCTGATATTTCGTGAAATACAACTACTCGCTCGAACTTCGAGTAGTTTTAGGAGCTTCGAGCCGAGTTCGAGTAGTAAAATACTCTATCAAATGCTCGAAGTTTCGAGTACTCGAAGTTTCGTAGTTTCAACTTCTGCAACAGTGGTGTCCAGTGAAAATTAACTGTGTCATCATACAAGGTTGTTTTATTGTTACTATTAGTTGTCATTTGGATAGAAAACAATGATTTAATTTTTTCGCATAAATTTGACTCGTTAGTGTTGTTAAAACCAACCAGTAGTCATCTACTACTGATGATGTAATGAGCGGGTATGGCACAGAGATGTGTCGGTCCAGTGATGAGAAAAGAGTACCGGTAGTTCTCTCTCTTACTTTCATTAATTAGTGAATCACTCTCGCACTTTCAGTAAGTCACAATTTAATCAAATCAAATCAAATCTTCTTTATTCATGGAATATACATTGTATGCAATTGAATAGTGTCAATATGAACAGGATCAATATAAATATTACCTACTTCTATTTCTAAAAATACAAAACATGCAATTTTCTTTAATACTATGTTGTACATTATGTTTGCAAGGGGGTGGAAAAGTACTCTTCTAGGGAATATAATGTCTTATTTATAAGAAAAGTTTTAAGTTTTTGTTGACATTTTTTGAAGTTGGTTTCTTTTTTTAATATTAAGTGGTATTTCTTTCAGAAACTTCACTCCCATATATGTTGGTTTTTCTCAGAAAATTTTAAATTGTGATGAGATATAATTATATCTCTTTTGTTTCTAGTGTTGTAAGGATGAGGTGTGAGGGAGGAATTGGATTCAAAAGCACTTTGATTGTTCTTAGCAATTAGGAGGATTGTGTCAAATATATACTGTCCATAGACCGTTTAAAATCCCCAAATATTTAAAACGCTCTTTAGTTGTTTGGTCATGTTTTAATTTCAAAATAATTCTAACTGCTCTTTTTTGCTGTTTTAAAATGCTGTCCATATTTTTGTTGTTGTGGAACCATAAAGGCATATACCATAAGACAAATGAGAATGAATGTTGGCAAAATATATATTCCTTAGAGTTTTTTGGTTACAGAAAAAGGCCATTCTATACAGCGAGTAAATTCCTGAACTCAGTTTTGATAACAATTTACTAATATGCTCATTCCAGCTTAGGTATTTATCAAGTATTAATCCCAGAAAAGTCGTACTGCTTTTGCTTTCAATCTCTTGTGAATTATATGTAATTAATGGTTCTGTTAACTGCTTATTCTGGTAAGTTTTGAATCTAATAAAATTGGTTTTTTGTACTTTTAATTTTAGGTTATGCTTACTTAGGAATTGTCCAATATTTTCCAATTCAATGAAACTGAGTATTTCAACCTGATCTACAGAATTTGTTGAAACTTTCAAATTTGAGTCGTCAGCGTAAAGGCAAAGGTTTTTTTTGTGGCAGATATGTAAGAGAAGTTGCTAAGTCGTCATTATAACATAAAAAGAGTAGAGGGCCCATTATTGACCCCTGTGGGACACCAAAATTGATACGTTGAGTTTCTGAGACCACTTTTGTAATATAGTTTTCTTTCGTTAAATGAGTGATTTCAACAAATTGGGATCGATTCATAAGGTATGATTAGAACCATTTGATTGCATTTTTTGAAACACGTATTAATTGTAATTTTTCAATCAAGACAGGATGGTTTACACTGTCGAGTGCTTTTGACAGATCCATAAAAATACCTGTTGTGTATTCATTTTTATCCACTGATTCAATTAAAGATTCAATGAATGAAACTGCTGCTGTTATTACTGATTTTCCTGGCCTAAAACCATGTTGAATGGTAATTAATAATTTAGAATCTTCCAAGTAAGTTATTAACTGGTTATTTGCAATTTTTTCGTAAATTTTTGATATTACTGGGAGAATAGAGATGGGCCGATAATTTGATGCGGTTTGTAAATCACTGTATTTGTGAATTGGTATAACTTTCGATATTTTTAATTGTTGAGGGAAAATTCCTGAAACAAATGATGAGTTAATAAGATGGCTAAAGATGCTGCTTAAATGATGTTTGGCGTTTTTATAACTTTTATTGGAATTTCATCATGACCGACGGAATTTTTGTTCTTCAATGAGTCAATAACCTTTTCCACCTCCTCTGCATCAACAGGCTTAAAATTAAAAGTACTCCTAAATAACAGGTCTTTGACATTACCGTTACACTCCGACACCACACCGTTACACGTTTTTAAAGATTTTTACAATTCAAGGTTGTACAATTGTTCATAGTAATATCCTCGACTATGTTGACAAAATAATCATTAAATACATCAGAGATTACTTTTGGGCTAGTGATAGTAGTTTTCCCATCTTGTAAAGTAATATTTTTTCACCATTCTGATTTTTTTTACCGACTTCAGAGTTAATAATATCCCATGAAGTTAAGCAGCTTACGTATAAAATATTTATACACTGACTCTAGAACTCTACTTAACCTTCACACAATTACAGTTCATTGTGCGACTTGTACCATTGTGTGGTATAATATACCAGTCATAGCTAAACTTATCCTCTAAGCAAGCTAAATGTAATATGTTAATACAGTGGAACCTTGATATAACGAATCTGAAGCGGTTTAAAAAAATTCCTTATATTGAGTAATTTGATAAGTTGAGGTTAAGATTGAAAATATTCTATATGTAGAGGTGATTTCAGTGCAGACGTCACATGAAAATCGTCATACAGATTTTTGCTAAATCTGTGCGATGGACTGTTCGATGGTTTTATAGTCTGTAGGGGCCTTTACAACACACAGTAGCGCACTAAAACGGTATCCAGTAACTACAAGAAATACTGGAACGGAAGGAAGCGCTGGGATAAGAGAAGCTGGACGGTTCTTACGGCCACTGCCACCTGAAATTCACTTAAAAGTTCACATAAAAATATTTGTTCCTTATACAGAGTCTGTAAGAGATACATTTCATTATATAAAGGTTAAATTCGCTATGTAGAGGTTGATGGTTAAAAAATTCGCTATACAGAGGTAAACTAAACACCTTTCGGAAGATAGAAAATTTGTTATATTTAGTTACTGGGCATGATTTATTCGTATTACAGAGGTATATTTACTGTTAAGTATTATTGCTAGTTTAGGGGATTTTTAAATATTCGTTACATCAAGGAATTCTTTAAATTAAGGTTCGTTACAACAAGGTTCTACTGTAAAGAACTTGTAATGCTGAATGAAAAATGGCAACTTGATAGATGTCTGAAAGTAAGGTTTCTGGCAACCATCTATTTTCTTTCTCAGCACGTTCTCTTCTCTACAGAAGCAAATGCCAAAACTAGTACTGCCAAATGTCAGCACATTAAGTATGTATTTCAGTGTAGATTATCAAGATGTCCTAGTTGTTAGCTATGTGAACTATCCTCTCTTAATAAATCTGTATATTACAATCTAGTGACTGAGTGATTTTGTTGCAGGGTGATAAAGAAAAGATTGCCAAGTTAATAGAAGAAACGTTAAGTAGTGGCAATGTGATGAGGCAAACGACCTGTGGCCCAACGGATTCCAGTTTAGTTTTACCAACCACAGCCCCTGCTCTTAGTTAATATCAACTGCTTGGCGTTAGCCATGCTTTCAGAAATAAGGCTGGATATTGTTTTATAAGTTTTACCAAATAGAATAAGTAATCAACTTGAACTACTCTGGAAAGTTCCCTAAATTGTTAGTCTAAAGAAAGGTGAACTATCGAGCTTATCCTAGTCCAAGTGTTTCATTCAAATTATTTATTACTTTCCATAAGACAGTTTTGTAACTAAAATGATAATTTAAACTAATATTGGATATTGTGCTAATGACTCTGTTCCTTTTTGTAAATTTGTGTAAGTTATAGTATTAAATTCTTGTGTACCTTCAGATCCAACTATTTTCTGAAATTTGTTACCTTATTTTAAAACTAACTTTTTAATCTAGGCTATTATTAAATGATCACACAATGTAAACATCTGTCTATTAAATCAATTTGGTCTTGTCATTTAAAGCAATCTAGAAAATATGGGCTAGCAAGACCCAGTTAGTGGCTGTGCCGGAGCAGATACAGTTCCAATAACTCAGTTTTATCGCAATGTTCAATGTAAAGATAAAGTATTTGTGATTTTAGAAAATGGCGAGTGCTTGTAAGAGTTGATCTGAAGAACATACAGACTTCTGCCAATAGAACCAAATAATATTTTGTTAGTGCCTTGTGGTATGTCATCATAGAGTTGTACATTTCTCTTGTTTTTATTACATCAGTGTTTATGTATCTCGCTTATTTTTACTGTCAGCATTTAATGTTATAATATTTTTATTAATTAGGTTAGTCCATGTGATATCGTAGCTTCTGTGCCATTCTGTTTTCAAGCAATACACAATTATTTTCCGGCTTACTGTAAATATTCACTGCAGTTTAGTTTTTCCATTATATCACCGGTCCAGAGATTTAAAATAGGTGATTTTGTGTAAAGTTTTATATATTGTTTTTATATTAAATAATTATGTAAGGAGAACGGACAATATTCACACAGCAGGATTGTGACATTCTGTAGGTTAATTTCACACAAATTAAATGTGAGTGCTCTGCCAGTTTTGTGTGTAGAAATTAAAAATTACTGTTGATCGGTAATTTAAACTTATTTTTATTACTTCTGCATTTAATACAGTTTTTAATAAGTGTGATTTTATAAAAATTAGTTCTAAAAAATGTACTATTACGAAAATAGTGATATGTATCAGAATTTAGAGCATGTGTATTATAGCATTAGAAAAGTAAATATTTTCCGGTTCTTACATGATTACTTTACGTGATAAACTGGCAGAACAGTCAAGAGATCCAAAGGCCAATGTATACTATTATTATCGCTAAGAGTGTTCACAGACAGAACGAATAGATAACTCAAGTTTGACTGATAAGTTAATTTAATGTTACGCTAGAAGGCTGTTAGTGTATCGTATCAATGCAACTGAACGAGTGACTCCAATGGTTACTCATATCACATAGATTTGAATTTTTGCTCAGTATTGTCAAATAGGGAAGAGAAGTCAATAAGTATTACTCAGGAATATGTAACAGTGGTTTAGATAGAAAATTTCCACATCTATTTTCTGAAAGAAATCAGAAATGGAAATTTACATGAACAATTATATTTATTTAGTGCTTATTATCTATTTGCACAATGCTATATTGAAAGTAATTAATTAACATAGCCTGTTACTATTCAATTTGTCGTTGGTGTCCAGTGTATACTTTATATATTGTATAATTTATAATTGATTGGTAAAGCATTAATGTCTAAAGAATGTGGTGCTTATGGTTTGTCAGGGAGGTTTTCCTCGTAAAACAGTAGTATTGCTTAATATGTATTCAGCCAAACCTTCCTGTGAGCGAAACTTGTATAATTATTTTATATTCTGCAAGTTAGTCTAAAATTAGCTATTGGTGTTACTTTGCCTGAGCAGCCTCCTCACCAACCTCTTCTCTTCCCTACAACATTCTTTTGTAAAGTAAACACTTATAAGTAATTGTGAAGTATACTGTCACAAGTCATGTGTCTTTTTGTTTATACCTCTGTCCATCCCGAGAGAATTAGACACTAAATGTACTGTTACAATATAAGGTTATTTAAGAGAGTAAATTCACGAGTTGTGGCAACATGAGGAATAGGAAACTAGGAGGTTCAAAAAAACTTGGAACATAGCAATTGCATGAAACTAATTCAATATTCAATAATTACTGTCTTGTATACCAGTAATTACCTGGTATACAAGACAGTTTTGGATTGCAATGGGTAATGGAAGAACAGTCTGCAATAGTATAAAGTACCACTTCCTTAACTAACTATCACAAAACTAATTTTTTGATCTGTTAACCCATTGATCTATGAGTTTTTTTGCACTGTACAGTCTGTTATTCATCCTATTAAAAATCAAGGAAGATGTAAGCATTTGGCAAACAATTCATAAAAAATACAGTTTTCAAACTAGAGCAAACATTTAAATCTTAATTTTTATAATAAAACAGGCTTAAAAATGTATAGGTTATGTGTACCTAAAAAATAATTATAACATAATAATATAAAAAATAAAAAGTTAATTTGTTTTTATTTTTATAAATTTTTTAAAGTGAAATTTTGTTTAGTAAACATTTTAAAGTCATTGCTGTAAATTAAAAATGAGTTGCTGGAAGTTTTGTTGACAATTTAATTCTCTACAAGAAAATATTATATTTTATAAATAGTATTTTAAAATTATCTTACCAACATTTTTTTCTAAACCAATGTAAAATTTGACATTTTGACTTTAGCCAAAAATACAAAACAATGTTTACCTAAAACTACAGGAAGACGAAATTTGAGTGGGAGTTCAATTTAGAATATATTTGTATAAATAAATATGTAGAATTTAAGTCTTTGAACATTATAAGACAAACTTTATACTATACAAATATAATAAAAATATAAACTTGCACTAATGGCAATCCTCAAGTCACGGTCCCCCATGACTAATAACAAAACATTCACACTCGTCTGCCTATGTTTACAATCTCAAACTTAAAGCTAAATTTGATTGTAAAACAAACCAGCTAATTGTTACTAAGCTGATAAAGAACAGAAAGCAATATTGAAGCACATTTATAGTATAACAATAAGTTAGTTATTATTGTGATACAAATCGCTGTTTAGCTCGCAAAAATCGTAGTTTAGCATGCAACATTGCCGATTTGCAATGTATTTTTAGATTAAAACGATAAAGTGGTAGCTCATATATTTTTTTACAGTATTTCGGTCTTCACTGATTGTTTTTATTAGTATTTTTAATCATTTGATGAAATAGTTTTTTTTTTTTAATATTTAAAAGGTATTGTTAATATCACGGAACAGTTCCATGATAGTAATTTTGAGCCTAGATCGCCCGTCACATAACGGTTCTGTGAAAATAGGCTAATACGAAGCATGTTTTTAAAGTAAGTACCGTTTTGGAATTCCGCTGCTGTAGCGCTGCGGTCGGCGTTCAGTGCAGGCGTGCTGGATACCATCTATTAGCGAGCTACAGCCACCGTTACGGATCCAATCAACTGTATTTAACGTCACTTATGACTGTTTAAAATTCCTCCTCCGATTAAAAATGCAGCCAACTGTGAATTATGTGCTGTGTACATTTTCATAACGCTAAGGGTGTGGAAGCAGCTGATACTCATCGTGAGTCTGTCACAGTGACAAAAAATTTGGTTTTAAAAATCATAACCATCACGATTCTAATGGTCTAGGAATGTGAGAGAACTGGTTAAACATTTTTTGTGTGATTCTCATCAAACGTTTGTTTTTGTGATTCTCCGTCTGCATTTTGGGAACCTACCATAAGTATAATGTTCTGCACTTCAAACTAGAGATGGGCAAGAACAGTTAATTTCCGGAACAGTCGGAACCGGAACAACTCCAGGAATTGAACTGTTCCGTAAAGCTGTTCCGGAACAGTTTATGAAGAACAGTCAGATTGTAACCAAGACCAGCTAGATTCATCCAACTCCTGAGTGTTCGGAATCGTTTGGAACCCTGAGTCTAAGGGTAAAAACATTTCTCTGCCAAAAAAAAAAAATTATATTTCTAAAGTGGGTTAAATCAATCATATTTGGATAAATTCTTGCTTTTAATACATTTATAATTATACAAAACTGGTTGGACAAATGAGAATGCCAGACAATTAATTAATCATCCATTTATGAATTAATCATCCAAAAGACAAGAAAGTAACATTGTACAAATTAGTTCACATATTTAAATTCAATAAATATTTTAGAAAACTAATATAATAATGAACAGCTACAGAAAAACAAAAATAGTAGATAAAATAACAAAATCAAAACGTAAATTTACCATCAATAATATGGTAAAGTAAATTATAGTACTAAGACATACCATTATTTCCTAAAAAAAAAAAAAAAAAAAAAAAAACATGAAAGTACAGCAAATATAATAAAAAACTATACATTATTTTTATAATACAACATCAGGCCTATTATTTGCAGAATTCAGAATAGTTATAAAATACATATATACTTATATACAACTGTTTGGACAAAAGAAAAAGTCTATTGATAACCCAACAGACAAGAAAGTAAAATTGTAAAAATGAGTTCCCATGTTTAAATTCAATACATATTTTAGAAAACTAATATAATGATGAAGAGGTACATACAAACAAAAATAGTAGATAAAATAACAAAATCAAAACGTTAATTTACTATGAGTAATATGGTAAAGTGAATTATACTAAGAATCGGATTAGTTTAAACTATTCATTGTTTATTGGCCGGATGTGTGTCGAGTTAGTCTTCAACGAGTCCGTCTTCAGCAAACTGTTCCGGAACAGTCATTTCTATTTCTGGTTAACTGCGTATGTGTGACTCAAACGAGTCCGTCTTCAGCAAACTGTTCCGGAACAGTCATTTCTATTTCTGGTGAACTGCGTATGTGTAACTCAAACGAGTCCGTCTTCAGCAAACTGTTCCGGAACAGTCATTTCTGGTGAACTGTTCCGGAACAGAACAACTAACTCCAGAGAACAGTTCCAATAAGACTGTTCCGTTCTTTTTGGCCCATCTCTACTTCAAACGGTCTGTCACAATTTCAATAATCACACTTCTTGACACTTGAAGACAACACACTACATAATGATGCATTTGTAAAGCATCTGTTTTCTCTGACATTTTTCATCAACCTTTTGCACCAAGTCATCAGTAATGCGTGAAGGTTTCCGACTTCGTTCATCATCATGCATATTCGCACAACCTTTAAAGCTCTCACTCATTTCCATACCATCCCATCACTCATTCTGTTTTCTCAATAAACTTCACAGATCTCTCGATGAATGTCAGCTGCTTTCATGCCTTTATCGTTACGAAAACTTATCACAACATGTACTTTACAGTTGGCGGCATTTTTAAACAGTCATAAGCGACCTTAAATATAGTCTAATGGGTCTGTAACAGCGGCTGTGGCTTGCCAAAAGATAGTAGTATCTAGCACGCATGCGCTCGACGCTAACTGCAGCGCTACAGAGACGGGATTCCAAAACGGTACTTACTTTAAAAACACGCCTATAGTTATTGCCTGACCTTTTTCAAGAACTCAAGCTCTAAAGAATTTAAGAACATAATTATTCTTTATTTATTATTTCAAAACAACCGAATGTTCTTTGCAGAGGAACACACAATGTCTTCTGCAGCTCTCAGAGAAGAGCTGCAAGATCAACTGATCTATTAATAAACTATGACTAAAAATTAAACATACAATGCATTCTGTGTAAAGATTTCTTGCATGAGTGTCTTTAAGATTGCATTCTAAATTAAATTTTGAAACTTTTTTCTGAGAAATACAACTTAAAAGTCTGCTACACCAGCCACCATATTTGACACTCCATAAGACCAATGTTAATTTTAAAATAACATTACAGCTCTATGAACTACGTACTGCAATTTTAAAATTGATCTTTTTTTAAAAGGACACAATTTTCTAGTGCTTCCTGAGAGAGATTTGTTCAAACTGCACTGGTTATTTTTTGTATGCCAATAACTATGATTTTAACTTGATATTTTTTTTTAAATTAACCAAAATAGTTGGAAAAAAATCTGCTTTAAGAGGCACTAATCACACTTGTAATATAAGCGTGAAATGTTTTCAGTAGTAATATTCAACTGCAAAACACGGGTGTTAGCTACTGATAAACTTGCGGCCTGTTGTCCAAGCGGGAAGGAGAGTTAACTGTCACGACTGGTTTGGGGACGGACGGAAAGATGACAACTGGTCTTCTGATAGTCGATGGTACAAGTAACACCACTTTCAACACTAGGTAGAGGGTCGAAGGCTCCAGTGGGACAAAATTATTTACTAGAGAAGACTGCCAAAACCCCTATTTTTCTTTTATGGTACTCTGGCCTTTTTAAAAAGTAGACATGCTAGGAAATTGATCTGTTTTCATATTATTCTTTCATTCAAGATAATAAATTAAATCCATGTTAAATATTCTTTTCAGGGTAGACAGTTATCACATTAATAAACATAAATTTACAAAAATTGTATAAAATAAATAAATTTATTTAAAAACCAGTACAAATTGAATAAATAAACAAACATATTAAATATTTTATCATAGTTAAAACGTGAAGATGCTTGTGATAAGGGATTGAAGTGCCGCTAGGACCAGAATAAATCCAAACACGCAGAAGATAATGAAGAGGCACCATAACTTTTTCTAAAACAGAATAAGCATGTTAGTTATTACAAATTCTTATTCATTTTTTATTCTAAATCCTTTAACAGTATTTATATAATGTTATCCTCAAGCTAAAATCAATAACCATGCAACATTTATATTTCTGTTGGGTTTTCTGCAATGCATAATTATTAAATTCAACTATCTTAAAAATTTACTATATAATAATATTGCTGATAGAATATTTTATTTTAAAATTATTATGAAACAAAATTATACTATGGTTTGTATTTCGCATTTCAGTGTGACTACTTTTTCTGATACTGAAAAAATGTTGAAAGTCATTCTTAAATAACCACTAATAGCTCTTAAAATGCTCTACAAAATAATAATTTGTTGAAATGATTTTGTACACTAAGAAGAAGGGAAAATAAAAAGAAATATATTGTGATAAAAAAGAGCCTCTTGTTAACTCAAAGTCTTACAGAAAATCTGCACTGAAACACCTTGTTGCAATATTTTTGCTACACATTCTAAGAAGAGCTTTGTCAACATTTGATAGTTATGCAATGTTAACTGGGTGATAACAACTTTATCTTTATAGTTGTTTAACTTGGCCTGTAAACTGTCTATAAATTCATCATTTCATAAGAGATAATCTACCTATATTTCCTACTCGGACATAAATTTTGTAAATTAACTCATTTTAAACAGTTGTCACAAATTTTGTCAAGTGAATAAATACAGTACCTTTGGCAGTACAAGGAAACATTAAGAATAACAGTACAGTAGACTTGTGACTATCTGGATCCATGTGGTGGCGAACAGATCTGGATAGCATAAATTTCGTTAATGCCAGAGTTCAAAGTAAAGTGGTTTGTGCGAGTATGACACAAGACATGGTATCTACTACATACTAATATAAACACTTGAGAAGTCAATGACACCTAGGTTATGCCTATTAAGTGCATTACAAACTTTTATTTTTATAAATAACGTATATATACCCGTATGTAAATGTTGTTATCACCCACAGAACTTTTTCCCACTCTTAATTCTGAACCAATCTCTTGCAGATTCACCAGTATCTAACTGTTCAATGACCTGTAGCTTTTCTTATAAATTTTTGTTCTTCATTAGTGTTTGTAGTGTTTTTAGTTTTTTTGTGTTGTGTTGTGTTTATATTTTGTGTACATATGTGCTGTTTTATTGTTTTAAAATGGCTGAAAAACAGAAGACTTTTATTTATACTTAACTATTCAGCTGGTCACTTACTCTGACTACAGGTTATTACAAATAACAATCTGCGGGAAACGTGGTGCTTAGTGCAACATTCTATAAATACGGATGGGGCGGAAAATATAGTTTCAATCGCAATAATGGGATCGGGAACCGAATACACCTTCATTTGCAGCACATGTACCTATATTTTAATGTCATGCATTTGGTAGTGCAAACCTAACAGATTTTACCGCTGAAGAAATAAGCTACTTTTAATTTCATCTGATCCGGACAGTCGCAATATTTTCAGTTGTCAGGCCACAGTACTTTCTTGTCCGAGGCATAAAATGATGAATAACAAATTCTTGTGTTACTAACCAGTCTCATTTATGTCAGTACGCTTTCATTCCATACTAACATTAATTTTAAATAATGCCTCTTTCATTGCTTTCTAATAGCAATATGAATTCAGAGATTTTATCTTACGAATCTGTTAGTTAAACTTAGGGACATCTTGATATTTAAAACTGTTTGCAGTTGGGCTAGGTGAATGAGGTTAATTTCTTACTATGCCTCATATTGTATTTATGCATGAAGGAGACATTTTCAGAACAACCAAGATTATTTTTAATATTCAAAAGTACAGCTAAACAAACATAGATGAAAAGTTTAAAAGTCGTACTTATAAAAATAAATAAAAGCTTGTAATGACTGCTGTTTATAGGATAATTAGCTGATTTAGCGAAATGTAACTGAACTGACAACTTTCTAATTATAGAAACTTTGTAGGTTTCGAAGATTTTTCCCACAGCTTTTAATACTAAAAGACAGATAGCTCTGGAAATAGTATAAAAAAATCAAGACTTGCAAGAGAACAACATTTATGAGGAATCAATTAAATAAACTGATTTTGATAAGTATGAACGCTTTCAACATGAGTATGCAATTGTTTACTGAATATTGATTCCATTACTCTATATAGAATGTATCATTCTTTACATATTCATTTAATGAAATAACAACAAATTTGTCAGAACTGAGAATTATTATTACGGAACAATAATCCAAAATATTATTTTCAGTCAATTTTTGTGACAGTATTATATTTAGGACGAGTACGTCAGTTAAAACAGAATGTCAGATAATGAGGCTTTATTGCATTATGAATGTGATCGATAAACATTTTTAAAGAAACTAAACTTATATAGTTCTTAAGTTGAGAAATCTTACATAATAAAATTCATAACCCAAAATGAAACTTACTCTTCTTGCTGACTTCTTCTTTGTGTAAGCTTGAGACATTTCTTGTTTGCCTTGTGTGACTTGACAAGTCCCTTGCTCCACATTGTACTCTATAACATTTATCATTTCTCCCTAACAACAAAAGACAAACAACCATTGTTTAAAATTGTGATTTTCATTCAAAAGGAAGCAAATCAAGTGGATAAAAATGACTCATTTGTTTCAGACTTGTAAGCCTAGTGATTGTAGATTCCACAGGAATTATCTTGCCAAATAATTAAGAACATCTCTAGTGTAAGTAAGATAAACAATATGATCCTAGGAAATATTTTGTTCGGAAAATTAATTATAAAATAATTACTAGATGTGGACAGATAAATAGCGGAACAAAGAAAATGGCATACTATTTAATGATCAAGATAGAAGATTGGAAAGAGCTGATGGGTTCTATGTCTGAGCCAAGTCGAATGTAGCCTTTGGCAGTTTATTGGACAATAATTAGAACCAGAACTCGGAGAAAATGTAAAAAAGTGTAAGAAAAAAAATATAAAAAAACAAATTGAGGAGATGGCTACAATTCCAGTAGAAATTGACGCTAAGAATACTAAATATGACACTGAAATCAATGGAGGAAGAATGGACAGACTTTAGGAAATGGAAACTTACGAAAAAGATATCAGGGGTCAATTTTCGGCAGGAATAACCAAGTAGCAGCCATTTGTCTCGGCAGAATAGGCCTTACAACACTTTTTAGCAGATGAGGTATTAAGAAATGCAGTCACTCGTAGAAAGGAAAGGAAATCTTTGGTGGAATAACTTAAGATAAGCAGTTACTTCAAAAAGGAAGATTGTAAGAGATAAAGAGAATCAGTGTCAGAAGTGATAATAATTCAATATCAGGAAGCGGGAAAGAACGTAAAGGGAATATGAGAGAGAAAAGAGAAACATTGGACCAAATTCACACTAAAAAGGGTTGGCAAAAGATACAAAGTGAAACATTAGGACAAAATAGAACACCTCAAAATGATAGATACAATGGAAGGAAATCAGAAAGTAGCTATTAAAAACAAAGTATCATAAGTTAATAGAGAAAAAATTACACAAAGATGGAGATGTTAAGCATTAATTAGAACACATTTCCAACACTTGATATTGAGAAAGACAAAAGTGGAGATATCAAGAATATGATTAGATGTGGAGGAATTGAACTTTAGGAAATAAGACTGATGTGGTTTAAAAAATGTTCAATTGGGTAATGAGAAAGGAAGAAAACTGGGAAATATTACAGGATGGTGAAAAGAAATAGTCAGAAAACATTTGAAAAGAAGTGACCTATTACATGCAGTAAGTATTGGAGGAGAGATAGAAATAGATTGCTCTTGTACCTTTAAGGATAGCAAACAACAGACAAATGAAATAGGAATAACGAAATCCGTATTAGAAGTGATACAAATTGAAATTATGATTATTAATTAGTATCATTCATTAACCTGTTGACGAGTATGCTAAAGTTAGAGTAAATGAGTGAGCACGGCATATGCCGTTTGGTCCCATATGAATAACCACGGCATTTGCCGTTTTTTACCATTACCATGAACAAACTTTATTTATGGCATTGTATACTACCTAGTGGTGTCTTTTTGTACTATTTCGGTTGTTCTAATATTGATTTTGTACAAAGCCGTTTAGTGGCGGTCTCTTACGTCATTTACCTTAACTTCGTTCTATTGCGCTTTTCTCTTTACCGCGCTTTCCACTCGTAGGTTGTAGGTTACGTGCAGTCACTTCACATTAGTTTGCGCTCTTGTATCTTATAACGATTATTTATGTAAATATTGTTTTTAGTGTGTATTAGTGTTGTAAAAGTGTGTGTAAATACTACATACAATGGAGTTTTTTGAAAAAAGTGATGACATTAGAGGTGAACTGGGTAGGGACATTAGTGAGGGCGATGTCTTAGGTTCTGATGAAGTTTTAAAAGGTAATTAAAAAATTTTGACAGTCTTTAACATGTTTTTTTTTTATTATTTCTAATGTAATAAATAAGTATAAAATTATTTGAACAATTTTTTTTTCCTACTCCCTAAGGGTCAATTACCGGCCAAACGTATACTACTAAACAGTTAGCATTAGGGCACAGCAAATGCTGTGCGCACTCGTCAACAGGTTAAGAAAAATACACACGTTTCTGTATTGATAAATTTAAACAGCCCCAATTATTATACACTAACAAGTATATACCTGTATTTTGAGTTTTTGTTTTATCTAAATATACAAACACAGTAGAACTTCCTTATAACGGAATAATAGGGGCTGAAGGTTGTCTAATATAATGAAAGTCTGATTTATAGCAAATACTTTTTATAGGAATGAAATACAACAGGGTTTACTCAAATTAAAGTACAATCCTTTAATTAGATATGAATATATGGTATTTATTACATATAAAATATAAAAGGTAATATTGTAGACAATGACTTAACTGGCCATAAAACCGTCAAGGTGATAAAAATGTCAATGTCACACAACTACACCCTCCGAGTAATCTCTTATTCCCACCCTCCTGACAGTTTTGGAGGAGGATGGTGAGATTCCATGTCGGCCTTGGCAAGGCAATTCGTAGTACTCTGTCCAAGGACTGAAGGTGGCTAAAAGAGTACACAGCTCTTCATATACACTGGCAGATCCATTACAATAGGCTATGTCACCAAAGTAATTAATATAGTTCAATAAAATTAATAGCAAATGTAAACATTTTTATTCTATTCTCATTTTAAATTATAATTGCAAAGTCATTTAAAACAAGTCCAAACATGGCATAATTGTGATAATTTGAACAACACTAGCCGACCCGTACGAAGCATTCGCACTGTATTCTCTTTAAATCCCTCTTAATTAAAGTGCACACAGTATAGTTAGTAAAGCATAGTTAGACTGCAATTTAACCTAATGTAAATATGGATTAAAGAAGAAATAAAATATGTGAGTTTAAATTTAATATAATTTATTTTATAAATGTTAGGTTAAGTTATTTACAAATTACAGCATATTTACAAATTCAAAGTACCTCTTTAATTTAAACACTATGTTTGATGTGATTATGTTTGTTTTGATTTATTTAATTCACATGTTACAGCTGATCGAATAATGTAAATAAACATTTCAAGTTTAAATTACTTGCAGAATGATATAATAGGACGTTTTTCAAAAAAACCATTGGAAAATGAGAGATTTGTATATTTTCATCAAGTAGTGGGTAAAAAAAGCTTTAAAATGACACCTCATTTATGAAAATTGGTGAAGAATTTAGGAAGTTATGGCGTACCGACAAAAAAAAGTACTTTAGAAATTATAATATATATAGATGATATAAATAAAGTGATAAGGAAAATAATGTCAGAATTATTTTGTATTTTGTTTTATTTATGGTGAAATATTAAAATTATACAATTCTGTGCATTAAAAAAAAAAAAAAACAATGTTAGATTTTTAAAATTTTGTACTGTATTTTTTTACTGAAAACGAGTAGGCTCCAAACTAATGTCTCAAGTGTCAGTGTGTGTGTTACAAGTGAAGTCTGCTATAATGAGGTTCTAATGCATGCTGAGTTGGTAGACTAGTTCTAAAACAATCTAATCTGTTACCTGAGTGTGCACCATTGCTGCGACATCAGAAAAGAGCTCATGTAGTTCTTTAATGGATTTCTCAAGCTCTAACATCTCTTGATGCCTCAACCTGGCATCGTGTAAAGCTAGCTTCATCGCTTGGGTTTCGTGAACATACTTGAAAAACATACAAACTTGTTACTTACTCTAGAAATATAATACAAATTATTAGTTCAGTAATTTATTGATTAAAAGTGGGACTAAACTTGATGTAGAAGGGAAGAAGCGTGGAATAAAATAAAATCTATAAATTATAATTGGGCTAGAAAGAAAGAGACCTGCATGTTATATTTAGCCCATATAGGGGTTACAGCAGCGGAGGGCTATCATCTCACCACTCAGCTGCCTTACATCACTGACGTAACAAACCTACGCCTTCAAGTGTTCAACTTCCACAACAGTGTATAGTTAAAAAATTAACTGTAATGAACCTTACAAGTTTGTTTAATCACTATTTATTCTTTACATTATGTTTCATTGTGTTATTGTTATTATTAATGGTTATTTGAATACTAAATAATGATTTATTTCAATTGTTCAAAGCTTGATTCATTAGTTTAATCAAACCAACCAGTGGTCACTGCTGAGAATGACGTAGTAGGCAGGGCTTGGTATTGCGTTGACAGCCCATGGCATACCGTCTTCCTAGTTGTCATGAGGAAATGTAGTGGGGTATATACACGTACAGTAGTATTGACTCACCCGCCCACACATGTACAGTGGTATTGACATGTATGTGTGGTCTGTCAGGAACCATGTATCAATGGAAGGGCGAGTGGGTCACTACCACTGTACATGTATGGGTGTGCATATAGTTCAGTATATCACAACTTTATGCTCAGTGATATACTTCAAGAACAGGATGGGCTGTTTTCGCAGGAGGTCAAGAACACCTGAACTAAGAAGAGTCAGGCGCCGATCTGGTGACATTATGGCAAAATAGAATGAATGTGCACATCATCTGCTATACACCTTTCAGGTAAACTGCCTACCAGTCAATGTCACTCAATTGCTCCACTGAGCTATTGGAAACAGCATGACAAGAGCACAGATACACGTCAGGTCATATAAAAATGGCAAACTGCCAGGACCACCTCAAACAATCGTGACTGTTTCTAAATGAAAATCACTTTTGTTAACAGACTTTAGAAACAATAAAATAATCTCTCAATTTCTTATTTCAGAAGTTTAACAAATGCGCATAAGAAAATAAAATGGTATCTTCGTCTCAAGGTTAAAATTCCAAAAGTATTATTAAAAACTAATTAAACTATTTTTGGATATGTTCTATTCAATTTTCATAATAATGAACAAAACACGTAATCTAAACCAATTATAAAAATAATCCGGAAAAATAAATTATTTTGTGTCAAAAAAGAAAAAAAGTAATGATTTTAGGATTTCAAATACTGATATAGACATCCCTAAAAAAGTTGGTGAATATAAAAATGGAAATTCATTTTGGAATCAAATTCTTTGCTTAATTGAAACAACATATAAAGATAGATAAACCCAAACTGAATAGCATGTAGAGAGGTTAGAACGAGAGAGACGAAGAACTTCTCCCACCAAAGTTCTCCTTCAGCAAAAGCGTGCTAAAAGATACAGTCAAGTCTGTAAATTTGCCTATTACATATCACAAACTGCCATGCCAGTTATATTAATTACTGTAACTTCAAAACCACTGTGTGTGTATGGGTAGTTCTACAATACCATTGTCTGGCAGAAACTATGTATCGATGGGAGGGAGAGTGAGACCGTCAGAAACGATCTATCGATGTCTGGGTGGGTGGGTCTGTCAGAAACAATGTATCAGTGGGATACATAGTAAACAAATAGGTGAGTCTGTCAGAAACTATTTATCAATGTGTGGGCTGGTGAGTTCAACAAAAAGAATTTATTGATGGATGGGTGGGTGGGTCCGTCAGAAACCATTTATCGATTGGTGGGTCTCTCAGAAACAATGTATCGATGGGTGAGTGGATGGATCCATCAAAAACCATTTATCGATTGGTGGGTCTCTCGGAAACAATGTATCGATAGGTGGTTGAGTGGGTCTATCAGAAACAATGTATTGATGGGAGGTTGAGTTGGTCTCTCAGAAACCGTGTATCCGACGTGTTCTGAGAGACCGACGTGTTGAGTTGGTCTCTCAGAAGGGTGGGTGGGTTCATCAGAAAGAATGTATCAAATCATTCACTATTGTTAAAAGTTGATATAGCTCTACAAAATTATGGATAGATATTCTTTACATTCTTTAAAAATTGATTTTACTCATTATATATTAATTGCTGCCTCATAAACAATACTTTGCAGAAATGATATTAAGGTTTGCATTGAAGTATACCTTATATTATAACAGATCTTTTTATTTATTGTGAAATTTAAATATATACATTGTTTGCATTATAATTAACTATGGACTAGTTAGTTGCATGTGCTGTCCGTATGCATTCACCGTGGGTTTATTCAATTACATGAAACTTCCTTACACATAAAAAGAAAAAATAATAATGTTTAAGTCATATCATATCCAATAATAACATATACCTCAGAGGCATGGACTTTGAATTAGAAAGAATGGAGCCGAACACAATCAGCGGAAATGAGATTTCTGAGGAGTTGTTTGGGCAAAACTAGAAGGGAGAAAACAACAAATGAGGAAATAAGAAAGACAATGGAAGTAAAAAGTGTAAAAGGGGAAATTGGACAGAATATCTAGCGGTGGTATGGCCATATCTTGTAAGTTGCTACAAGGAGAATATTAGAAATTTGGGCAGAAGGAAAATGAGATAGAGGAAGACCAAGAAAGAGATTGTTAGAACGGGGAGCAGTTGGAACAGATCGAGGAAGAGAGAAGTTGGTTGGACAGAAGTTTGCCCATACCCAGTGAACTGGGACGGATCAAGATATCTATGTATCCTCATACATAACAAACCAAACCAAATAGGGCAGGAACTTACATTATCTACAAAAACCTGAGTGGTCTCTTGGTCCAGAAGGGCATCCAGCTCCTCGGGATTGTACAGCCTGGAGCCCGCTAGAACAGCAGGCCGCCGCATTACTGTCTGAATTACTACAACAATCGACGCTCATCATTCACTCGATCTATGTTTTCGGCCCATTAGTAGTTAGTGAGTGATGAGGAGCGACCAGATTAACTTTTTAGTATTGATTTTAATAACCACAACCCCATCTGGCATACAATAAAATTAAGATATGCAAACTGATACGTTATTAATCTAAATGAAATAAATTGACAGAACAGTTTACAATGAATTTAATTACATTTTCTGTTCTAATAATGACATAAAACAAATGGTAAAAGTTAAGAATATTGATGTGAGAACATCTTTTATAAATCGTTATAAAAGAGAATTGAGGTAGTGTTTTTATACAAAAAATTCACGCTAGATTTGTAAATTCAAGATATACTCCTTATTTTGATGTTTTAATATGAATTATTTGTTAAACACATGTATTATCCATGCAGATGTTGTGTTAATTTGGTAGTTCATTAGGGCAAGCATAGTAAACATACTATTTAAAATTACCCCGCAACAATTTGATATAAATAGTAATACTGAAGTGGTTTCAACCTGTAGACATAATGAAATGTTATACATTGTCATATTGATATTATGTTACTTTCCAAGGACACATTGGAAGACAAATATTGATGAAATAAACAATAAGACTAAAATAAATAAAATAATAAGATATATATATTCTACTGCAAGAAACACAAGGCTTAACAGGTTTACAACCAATTATTTTGAAATTTTCCATTTCAAACCGTTAGGAACAATGGCGTGTTTCCTAAGAGATCAAATACCTATTTGAAGTTGTTTTTTGATGAGGGCTTCAGATTGTTCTTTGTGATGAGCCAAAGCCCCTTGGTAGTCCGCCATTGCCGTCTGGAAGCGTTTTGACAAAGCTGCATACTGGACCGATATCATTCTTCTTTCTACAAGCGTTAGATTTTCTTCCTGTTTTCTTTCCACACCTATATTCAACAAAATACAACTTAAGTCTACTGCCAAACTTCAATTTCTAACCTCACTTTAAATTACACATATATCACAACCGTAATTTAATTAAATTCAAAGTTTTAAATGCAAAATATCTAAATCTAACTGAATTATAATCGCCACCCATTATATTCTTTTAATTGTTTAGCCCACCATTTGAACTATTATTACAAAGATTAATTAGGTTTATTGATTTTTCAACATAACAATGGGCCTTCTGACAGGTTTTTTTTTACGGCAGACACATTCATGTAAGACTAGTTGAATAAACAAATGGTTGTATTGTATAGCATTTTACTAACAATCTTAAATCAACGCAAAGATCAGTTTAGTATAATATCTTAAACATGGTTAGTCCTGCCGAAGATAAGATTCAGACAGTTTTATTGTACTGTAAGTTTGATAGTGTATTATTACGAACAGTGAGACAAGAAGGGGCAGCATCTTTCTTAGGAAAACTTCATGTCTTAAAAATTCTATAATATACCTGTAATATATAGATAGTCTAATAGAATAGTCTTTAAAAAGGTCTATTATGTCATGTACATTATATGTACTGCATACAGGCTATATTTTATTACAAAAATGAATCGTCGATAAGTGAATGTCGATAGGAATGAAAATCAATCCTACAAAGTCCAAACATATTACTTTTCGTAGAATGAAATCTCCAATTATTGTTGACCTGTACTTGGATGGAGATCCCATTGAGAGGTGCGATCTTGTAAGAGACCTTGGAGTACTTATGGATTCGTCACTTGAATTCACGGCGCACATTGATAGCATTTGTTTGAGAGCATCAAGAATGATGGGCTTTGTCTTTAGACTGGGTAAATTTGGTCTCAGCTCTCGGACAATGGCTTTGTTATACAAGTCATTGGTGAGACCGATTCTGGAATATGCTTCCTGTGTATGGTCTCCATATCAGTCGGGACAAATAGATAAGCTTCAGTCTATCCAGAGACGATTTATAAGAATGCTGGGTGTGAAGAATGGCTATGCCTATAGAGAGGTCCCTATTGCCGACATTGAAACCAACCTAGGTCTTATGCCTCTGATTTCTAGACGACAAGTTGCTGATATTTTATTTCTCTACAAGCTGATCAATGGTGATATTGATTGTCCTCATTTGCTACAACTGGTTAACTTTAGAGTCCCCTCAGCTACTAGATCGCATTACCTTTTTGAGATCAGATACAGAAGTACAAACTACCTTCTTCATAGTCCTATTCCCAGAATGCTGAGAGCTGGAAACGAGGCCTGCAATGTGGTGGATTTCTTCTCTGACTCCTTGGGAACTTTTCGACGTCTGATCCTATCTCTGGCTAACAACAATGGAGAGTAGAGTCTTCTTTGTTCAAATGGATCAGAATTGGTTTCTGGTGGAGTTAGTTTCTGTGAAGTGGGTGCTTGGTGGCTGCGTTAAAGGGCCATACTTGTGTTGTTGGGGGCATGTTCTCCCCATATTGCATATTTCACTTTTAATACCAGTGTAGTGATTGTTCCATTTTAGGTAGCTGCGTTAAAGGGCTACACCTGTGTATGTGGGGGCATGGTCTCCCCACTTTTCGCATTTTCCTACACCTATAAGCACTCTGTAATTTCGCAATCATTTCTCCCCAAACTTCACGTATTTATATATGATTATTATTGTTACCTTTTTTATATTTTATTTATGTTATCTATTGTTATTTATTACTAAATTTATTATTTATTGTTATTTATATTATTGTATCTGTTATATCTGTATATTCTATTTGGGTTATTTATTTATTAGATTTTTGTTGCTGTTACTATTTGTAGAATTTATTGTATTGTCACACGATGGTTACACACTCCACTTATTATGCTATTGGACTGTTCAGACTATTTTAAATTGTTGTTACTGAAGTGTTTGATTGTCAGTTGTAGTTCGTAATCATAGTAAGTAACGTGAATCATAGACTGCCATCTTGTATGTTATTGTACTTTTGTAAAATTGGTTAAACCGTGGGAAATAAAATAAAATGCTAAATGATTGATGCCAATAATTAAAACAACAGATGAATCATAAAACGCACCTTGTTAAGATAAGCAATCAGTGGTAAATAAGAGCAGCTAGGATATCATCAATATATACCAGCTTCATTTTCCAATTTAAAAAACATGCTTTAAACAGCATTAGTCTAAAACTGTGGTTAAACAGTTTAATATTGGCATTTCTGCGTTTAATTACATTTTTATATGCCTAGAGAAGTTAACTGTTAAAATTGAAGCAATTTTACAAGTTTAGATCTGTTTAACCTTTAAGTAAGTTTATGCAACGGACAACCAATAGAGAAGAACAAAAAATGAATAACACTGTTTGATAAAAAAACAATATATTACAGTAACAATCAAAACAACATTAACAACAAATCTATTGGTATATTTTAGTTACAAAAACAATTACAATACAATTGAACATCACACAACCAAAATGTATTACAATATAAGTACAAATTGTACAAAAATATTATGGTGATCGATTTAGGCAAACCACGTTTATCTTTTGTGGATTGGTTTGCAAAAATTGATCACCATAATATTTGTAGATTTTGTACTTAAACTGTAATAAATTTGTGTTGTGTGACATTCACTTGTATTGTATCAATACCAACACGTACTATTCTAAACTAAGAAATTAAAAACCATTAGTAATGTTTAAATACATTTAGTCTATCAGTGAGCAAATATTTTCTCTGGCTTTACAGAATTACTCACATTTTTCTCGTAAAAGAATGATTTACAATCAGTAAGATGACTGGTCAAGCCATGAGCGGTTGGGATACTGGGTAAGGGCACTTGCGTCACTGCGAGTCGAGGCACTTCTAACTATGCATGATGAATACAGTATCTTGGAAAAATGTGAGTGAAGGCATATGCTTGATTGAACATCGATGGCTTGTAATTGAAATTTGAAAGGAGAGGTAAACAAATTTGATTACATAATTATTTGGAGTATATAAGGTTTATGTTGATAAGAGTGGAAATCACTGATTTCAATTTATATAGAACCTCCAGATTAATGAGTTTGTCTAGATTGTGTTGCTAGGCAGAAAACTTCATAAAGAATTCGCTTAAGGATGATCATGCAGGTGCCCAGTTGAGTACACCAAGGAATATAGCTCTAGATGTCATACAACTGTCGCTAGGAGTAGCATATATCCTGTCTCATTAACACACACAACGTGTTTACCTTTTCTCTCTCCCTTGCTGCCTCCCCACCAACAAATTGTACAAAAGTACATACTCCTCATTAATATTAAACTCTAGCAATGAAGTTTTTACATATTATTAATATACTCTTTCAACCAAAGATAATTATACAAATTTCAACTCAAAATTTGTACATCAAAGACCCTTAACTAACAGCATAGATATAATTTTTGGTAGGGAAGGATCTAGTCACAATTGAAAAGTTTGCTTGGAGTACATTGTAAGAGTACTACCACAGCTGCTGAACTTCAATTTATTGAGGTATCTCATCTTAATATGTATAGTTGTAAAACTAAGTACTGTATAATACAAGTCGGCATAGATTGAGCTTTTGAGTTAAAGAGTGTTAATGTACTGATCCAGGTAATGGAAAATTATATTTGTAAAAATGTTTGACACAAAATTCAAGTTTTTTCTTAGAATAAAAACTTTCCTTGCTGGTTAACATCGGCCATTGTGTGAGATTTACTCATACCAGAAAGTTAATGATTTTTTTAAACTGAATAAAGTTAAAGTCAATACTCTAAAAAAGTAACTAATTAAAGTTAAAAGTTAGAATAAATTGAAACTAACTGATTAAAGTTAAATTATTAGAAAATTAACTGAAATTGAAAGTTAAAAGTTAGTTTTGGTACAGTAAAATATATATAAACAAATACTTAACCTGTATTATGTTTTATTATTTATAATATCTTAGATAAATAGGCCTATTTATAATACATTACTATACAATACTATTAATTAGATTATAGCAATTTCTACAGTAATTTTTGCTATATAACTGTCCAAAATCTTAAAAATTAAATATTTAATTTAATTTCTAAAATTATTAACAAAAACTGACATAAGTCTTTGAAATTAAAGTTTTACATTTTTATGTTATACTTTAAAAAATCAATAACTATCTTATA
Organism: Stictocephala bisonia; assembly: GCA_035578905.1. Lineage (NCBI taxonomy): Eukaryota > Metazoa > Arthropoda > Insecta > Hemiptera > Membracidae > Stictocephala > Stictocephala bisonia. Next base: position 274,907 of record JAQJVL010000320.1, read on the forward strand.
GGAAATTCACGATAACTAAAATTTTTTTAAATTGGCGCAGATAATAAGAAAGGCCAAATAATATCGTGACATGTTGACTCCAGGTGATTTTTATCAGGCTGGAGATGATAAGGAAGGGTCACTGATAAGAAAGTATGGGGATTAGCGGTAAACAAAAACTGAACAAAATATACCCACTCTATAAGTGAGTGAAAGCAGATCTATTCATACTATTTTCGATAAGGGGATAAGAAAAGGGGGTGTAGCCATCTATGTGGAGGAATGCCTAGAACGCAACTGTGAAAACGTCGACGTTTCCTAATACAGCACAGATTTTATACTTGAAGTTGCTGTAATTAAAATCTCCCTTGATAATACAAACATCTTTGTCATGGGTACATACAGGACTCCAAACTATAGCATAGATGAAGCTTGTGACATTATTTCAAGATTAATAAATGACTCCAAACTAGAAAACTCAAAATTAGTTATCATGGGGGACATAAATGTTGATACACTGAACTCAGACAGAAAGACATCAAAACTAAATGAAACCTTGGCCTACCACAACTTTGAAAGATTAAAACTTCCAGCCACTAGAATTACCCAGGATAGTCAATCATCTATAGACTGGATTAGCACAAATATTGGTTCAAAATATCTGAACGCTAAAGTAATTCATGCAGGCTTATCAGATCACTCTGCACAAACCTGCAAATTATCCATCACCTGGACACAGCAAAACCCAGTTACCCTTCAAAGATGTCTCAAGAAAAGAAATATTGATGATCTAAGACAACTGCTTCAAAATGAGAACTGGGAAGATGTTTTCATGGCGCGTTGTACGGAAGAAGCATTTAGTGCATTCAGCAGAACTGTAACGACAGCTCTAGATACAGCATGTCCAAAGAAGAGGACCAGAATGCAAAAACGATCCAAACCTAAATACTTTGCCGATCAACAAGCTTTTGAACTAAAGAATCAATATTTACAAGCTCTTCACCGATTTCAATTAACTGGAAGTGACGTCAACAAAAGGGAAGTTGCTCAAATAAAAAAAACTTACAACCTAAGACTTAAAACGCTAAGACAAAGAGCAACAACAGACTATCTTAACAGAACTGAAAATAAATCAAAGGCGATCTGGGACATTATTGGGACCGTTAGAAAAGATAAAAAGAAGACCAACAAAGAAGTAGTACTTAGTGTAGATGGGTCAATGATTACAAAGCCAGAAGAAGTAGCACACCACCTTAATACTTTTTTTGTAAATGTAGAACACAACACTCTTAAACAAAAGGATATCCAACCTCAACCTCCCCATAACCACGACTACCCCAGAACCTCAGCCCATCACCAATTTTCAGTCATTAGATATACAAATGAGGAAGAAGTAAAACACCACATAAAAACCTTGCAGCCGAAAACTTCAGCTGGAATAGATGAAATTTCATCAAAGTTATTGAAACACTGTCGTGAAGAACTCACCTCCCCCTAGCAGAAATTTTCAACAAGTCATTTCACCAGGGAGTATTTCCTTCAGCCTTGAAAATAACCAAAGTACTCCCATTGCTCAAAAAAGGAAATGCTTTGGTACCAAGCAATTATAGACCAATATCGCTAGTATTAACTTTTTCAAAACTATGTGAAAAACTTGTGCTGGAAAGGCTACTGGAACACTGTGCACATTATAACCTCTTGACAGACCGCCAAAATGGCTTCACCAAAGGAAAATCTACCACGTCAGCAATAATAAAACTCATAGAAAACATCATTGACCATCTAGAAGCAGGCGAACACTCAACAGGAGTATTTCTAGATCTAAGTAAAGCTTTTGATTGCTTAGGTCATGACCTAATTATTCAAAAACTCAAGCTCCTTGGTGTCACGGAATCAGCAAAAATCTGGTTCAAAAGCTATCTCAACGGGCGCAGCCAATTTGTAGAACTAAAACACCTAAACAATGGCATAATCAGTAATATAACATCTAAATCTCTCCAAATTAATAGAGGTGTTCCCCAAGGCTCTGTTCTTGGACCAGTACTATTTATTCCTTTCATCAACGACCTGCCACAACATCTAAAAGCCTATTGTGAAACGGTTATGTATGCTGATGACATCACACTTTTACTCAGCAGCCCTTCAGCAGATGATCTAGCTATCAATACATACGTTGCACTAAACATGGCCTATCAGTACTGCGACAGGAATGACCTTGTAGCTAACCCATTGAAGACTAAAATGTACAAGTATTAAATGTAATTTATGAGCCTTAAAGTGGAGGAAATACAAGATGAATGAAACTAAACACGGGAGCTGAGAGTCCATCGGTCTAATTACTTGCAAAAACACACACACACAACCATTCTGTAATTAAATCTGTAGTAATAGACATGTAAGAGAAGAAATAAAAATTAGAATAAAGAAAATTATTTTAAAAACAAATAATGAACAGTAACAGTAATTTAATGTTGTAGATGAATCAAACACCTCAGTAATTATAGTTTTTTTATTTTTGTTAGGCCTTTCGGTAACGATGTTGCCATCTTCAGACATATACAAACATGAAGATGGAAACATCATTACCAAAAGGCCTAACAAAATAAAAAAACTATAATTACTGGGGTGTTTGATTCATCTACAACATTAAATTATAAATCCAGTAAGGAAAGCGCTTGAGGAATTATGTAACAGTATTATTATCTATTAAATTCCAATACAGCATTAAAGTGACTTACTTTTCAAACTAGATCGAACTCGTAAAGACAGTGTTTTAATTTTTATCATTGCATTCAACAGCTTGTCCTTGGTTTCTGTAAAAGAAAGAAAAATATTAAAGATATGAACACACACTGTTCTTTCTGAATTCAGGACAGTAGATCCAATAGTTACAAAAAGAATTGGCCATAAGAATGTTGGAGTTCATAAAATCATTATAATGAAAGTGGACATTCACAAAATCCAAAATACTAAATATTATCTAATAGTTACACATTAGTAGGTTTTTTTATCATTTTGCGTCTCTGTTCCATACTCCCTTTTCTAAAACCACAATGGTGTTCAATTGCTATTTAATTCCAATAAAGACTAGTGCTCTTATTTACCATTGTTTGCCAATCTGTGAGTTTATAGACTAATGTTCATTTCAATATGACATTATAATACTAACTAATGTCTAAATCTCACTTAAGTGATAAAAATATTTACAGTTATTTTTTAAACTAAAAACCATACTAGTAGCACTCATATATTTATAAAGTTTTCATAAGAGCAATGTGATCAAATTGAAAAAAAATTTAAAGAACTATAAAACACTACAAAATTTAGAATATTACAAAATAAAACTAAATCGTATAAAAGAAATGTAAAATATTGTAAAATGAATTTCTTTAAGAATAAAATAAGCAACTCGTTTAACATTACAAAGACTGTTTGAAGTTTGATAAATAATGAAGTTGGAAGTAAGAAACATAAGAGAAGGGAAACTATTTTAATCAAAAAAAGATATGAATACTTATACTGATCCAACATTCATTAGTGAAATGTTTAACAGTTTTTTTATTGATTCTGTGGGAGATATTACTAATAATGCCAATAATGTTCAAAGTAATACTAATAATTTGAACCTAGAAAACAAAGAAAGTTTGCAAAGCTTTTGTAAACTTGAGTTTGGTTTCAAAACAGTTAATAAACATTACAAAGAAAACATAATCTCCTCCCTTAAAAATAAAACGTCAAGTGGGTTTGATAAAATTCCTGTGTCGGTGTTAAAAAAAGTGCAACAAAACTTTAAGCCCAATTCTAACACATCTAGTAAATCTTCATTTGTTTTTGATTTTTTTCCAGACAAACTGAAAATATCTAAGGTAGTGCCAGCCCATAAAAAAGGTGATAGAGACAAATTTATTAATTATCGCTCTGTCTCCCTATTACCAGCTATATATAAGATATATGAAAGATTGTCTATAATCAGTTTTTGGATTTTTTAGAAGCAATTAACTAATAGATAACATTCAGCATGGATTCCGTAAAAGTAGGTCAGTAACGTCTGCGGCTGTAGAATTTCTTGGTTCAATTGACTCAATCAATAGAGGAGAACAAACACTAGGCGTTTGGCGTTTTCATGGATTTATCCAGGGCATTTGACAGAGTTAAAAATCAAACATTACTTCAAAAATTGAAATACTTAGGAGTTTCAGATAAGGCATTTGGAATGTGTCTTTATGGTTCAGCTAACAAATCTAAACTAAATAAAAATTAAAAATATCAGAAAAAAACAATAAGAACCATGCTTAAATTAAAAAGAAGTATTTCTATAAGAGAGACCTTCAAAAACTTAAAATGTTTAACAATCTTTGGGCAATATATTCTAGATACAATAATGTATGTGAAAAAATTTCTCAAGATTGCCATATAAATAATAAAATTCGCTCTTATAATGCCAGAAACTGAATTGATATCATTCCCTCTCATAACCGTTAAAAATTGTATGAACAAAAAACAACCTATATGGGCTCAAAATTTATCAAAATGATTCCAACAGACATCAAACTCATAACTGATATTAAAATATTTAGAAGCAAATTAAAACACTTTTTAATTGAGAAAGCCTTTTATTCACTTGCTGCGTTTTTAAATTACAATAAAGATTAGTAACATTAATGTATAAGACATATTGGCATGATATTTTTAAAGTTACATCTTAGTTTATAAACAATATAGTATTAAGACACTACTCAATGTACCTCAGATGTACGATTATGAATAAAGATATTTGAATCTGAATAATATTTTAAGAAACATTGATGTAAGAAGTACACATCAATCATTTTAGAGAAGGTAGTCCAGAACCACCTCCGTTTTTAGCAGTGTTGTAACGGAATCTTCACTATTTTAATAATGTATTAACAGAATAAATGTAATATTTTTTATTAAGCTTATTTAGAAGTTTTTCATATGTTCTCCTGAGAATAATTTTCTAACACTTGAGCCTCCGACCGTCTATCAGGTGTTGACTTTGGACCTTCTTGCAACACCGTTATCAGAGGACCGGTTGTCGTCTGTCCCCAAACCATTGACTGAGATAATTAATGGTGGCAGTTAACTCTCCCTTCCCCTCTGGCCTACCAAGTAGCGTGTTTTTCAGTAGCTACCGCCGCGTTTTTAAATGAATTAAATGAATTTATTGTTGAAATTTTGTAACTAACCATTATTACCGAAATATAAATAAGTATGACAAATCAAAAAATTATTTTGGTGTGTAAAATAAACTTAATTACAAGATAGTAATAACACAAAAGACAAATTCAAAAACTTAAATAATAGTCATAGCTAATATAAATATACCTGATTTTATATTAACATACATAACAAAAGAAATGACTATAAACTTAAACTCACATTCATCCTCTCATACATACCATGCCGTCAGCACACACCTTGTATCGCATAAGCCGCTCACCCCACAAGGCCCGGAGAAGAACCACAACTGCAGTTGGAAACTGATTGTGCGCTTCACTACCTCTAATATGATCAGAAAGATTATTCCTAAGTTGGCAAGTGGTTACAGTAAAGGAATTGTTGTATAAAGAAGTTTTATGGAGAGGAACTGACAACAATGAAGATCCACGCTGAGTGTTCCACGTACTGGTCTCAGAAATGTAAGAAAAGCTTTCGGACAGATAAGTTAAAGAATTATTATGTAGGATTGAATACAAAATAGTGAGAATATGAAGCATACTGAGTTGATTCAGTTTGAGAAAAGGAAGGTTTTTGAAAAATGGTGTAACATGATCTCGTCGTTTAAGGTTGAAAATAAAATGGATATAATAGTTTTGGGCACACTGCAATCTGTCTGAAAGCTCAACATCATGTCATTGCCAACAAGGTCAGAGTTGTTAAGCGTGAAAAAATTAGTATCTTTACAAGCATCACTTTCATATTAAATGGGAGAAAAAGAGCAAATCGTCTCAGACCAGCAACAATCATGTTACAAGTTCCATTAGTATATTCAGACCAACTTAAGTTTTTTATTAAAGTAAGTCAAATTTTATTAAAGTAGTTCAGTATTGTTCAGTACAAGTTTTGGGGAATTCACAAGTCAACACTTCTCAAAATTCTATTGGTTCTGATCATAATTATTTTAGTTTTGTTTACATTAAGGTTTAGTCTGTGCTTGGAGGCCCAAGAAGCAATATCATCAATATCAACGTTCATAGTAGTAACAGTACCATTCAAGTCAGAAGAAGGAAAGTGACTGTACATTTGTAAGTCATCAGCATACAAGTGGATAAAAAGAGTTCTTAGTAACAGTTGTGACATCATCAATGTATATGGAAAATAATATGGGACCAGGGGCTGAACCCTGTAGTACCCGTCCAGTGACAGATATCCAGTACGATTCCTTGTCACTAGTACTAACACAATGCTGACGATCCGTCAAATAAGATCTCACCCAGTCCACGTAGTCAATAGAAAACTCCGTCTTCAATAATTTTAAAAGGAGAAAAGGATGATAAACACAGTCAAATGCCTTTTAAAAATCAAAGAGTGTTAAAATTTATGTCTTTTCAGAACGAATATTATCAGTAACTTTTAATAGAGCAGTGTTAGTACTGTGGTTAGACCGAAAACCAGACTGGAAATTGGAATACAATCCATTATGTAAAAGATGTAATTTGCTGATGAACCACTCTTTCAAGACATTCTAATAAGACTGATAGAATACTAATAGTTCTAAAATCAAATGGATTTTTTGGAAATGGTCGAATAATAGCCAATTTCTAAACTTAAAGGGAATTTTGATGACACAAGAGACTTTAATTACTGGAATAACTATGGGAGGAAAATATTAAAAAAATTATATGGAAATTTTGTCAGCCCCAACTGCACCATTGGAAATCCTCATGATTTATTATTTATGATGATATACACTCATCACCCCTCATGCCCATATCTTGATGATCTCTGTCTTAATAATAAATAATAATAATTATCAATGTGTACCTTGAATATATTTATACTTACTTAGATTTACTTAAATATATACATATGTTTTTCACTAATGCTGTTGTACCTGGTTCTACCCTTGGAGACTGAAGTATGACGGAGTGTAACCTCTTCACCAGTTTTGTTTCTTCCTCTATAGCCTCCAACCAAGCTCTCATCTGCTGAATCTAACATCATATATATAATATTAGTAAAATATTCTCTACATGGAAGGAGATTCTATTATTTGAAACTAATCATAGAAATTCTTGCACTTGATTAAAACATAATTAAGCTTTTAAATGTCATTGCATGAAATTTATTTGTTAGCATTGGATTGATCATGATTGGTAGAAAATATTTGGAGATATTTTCATGAGTGATAGTTTTCAAGAACACGTGACTTTCTTAACAGTCAACTGTAGTTTGTAAGCATGTATTTTTTACGTTTTTAAAATTATTATGGGTTAAGAAAAATAAAATTTAAAAAAACTTGTTTTAAATGTATGCTAAGGTAGTAAGACCTGAAGACGACAGGAGTTTTTTCTATACCAGTGGAAATGTTGTGTTCGTTCCTAAAACATTTGAAGCATTGAAAAATCTCCAAATATTTTCAACCAATCATGTCATTGTAATTTTAGTATCATTGTGTTAAATTACATCCGAGTTAGTCATAGTTATTATGGAGTACAACCTCCTATTGGATGTTTATTTAAATCAGTTGGCTTTGATAAAATAAAACATAAGACATTTAACTTAAACTTTAACTGGTTACTATCAACACATTTGCTACTGACAACATATTCATAATTAATTACGGTTTGGAGACAAAAAAGTAACATAAAATATAAACGTGACTATAAAGCTATCAATTTAAGAAAAATGCCACACACAATTAAAATAGGATTGAAAATTAAAAGTACAGTAGAACCTTGATAGTTCGACACTCAATACTTCAACTACTCTTATACTCTGACACTATCCATAACGATGTGATGTGGCAAGCTGAGCAAGATTCAGTGTGATACAGATCGAAAAAATTAAAGTGATTGGCAGTTAAAAATAATTATTACTGTGGATATTATTTAATTTGGACATTAAAATACTGTACCTTATAAGTACTATACTGCTTACTCTTACTTACTCCTGTGGCCATTCAAACCCAAGAAGGGTTTTAGCCTCGCCAACCAGCCGCCTCCACTTCTGTCTATCGTGAGCCATCTCCATGTCCGCTCCTATCTTCACCAGGTCACCCCTGACTTGATCATTCCAGCGCATTCTTGGTCTTCCCAGAGGCCTTGTTCCCGTTAGTGTTCCTGACCAGATTTTCTTCACTACCTTCTCTTCACTTCTTCGAATGATGTGGCCCAGCCATCTCAATCTCCTACTTCTGGCTAGAGCCACAATATCTGGCTCTTTATATAGCTCTCTCAGTTCCCTGTTTTTTCTAATACTCTACTCTTCCCTTCTTTTATTGGCCCGAATATTCTACGTAGGATTTTGTTTTCGAAAGTCACTAGTTTTTTCCAAGACTTCTTTGTTAAGGCCCAAACTTCTGATCCATAAAGCACTAATGGTTGAATCATTGCTTTGTATAGCCTTACTTTTGTACCTTTTGATAGTATCTTGCTTTTTAAGAGCATTGTTAAACTCCAGTAGCTTCTATCTGCTGCAGCAATTCTGTGTTTAATTTCTATTTCTTCCTGGTTGGTGTTTGTTGTTGTTACTACAAGATATTTAAATTCTTTTGTCTGTTCAAAATTGTAGTTAAGGACCTTGATGGGTGCTGGGCTAACGTCTTCTCTTCTACTTATTTTCATGTATTGTGTTTTCCTTTCATTGAATAATAATCCTACTGTTTTAGCATGTGACAAAAAATGTTCTGTTAATTTTTTTAAATCTTCCTTTTTCTCAGCAATTATTGCTACATCGTCCGCAAAGGCTAATATTTATTTATATTCCCGTTTATTTTTGCACCTTTGGGTAGGTTTTTTGTTTTCCTTAGAGCTTCTTCTATTACTATATTAAATAATAACGGAGACAGCCCATCTCCCTGTTTAACCCCTGTGTTTATATCAAATGTTTCTGTATACTCGTTTTCTACTTTTACCTTTCCCTTGGAGTTGCTTATGCACATTTTTGTAAGATTAATTAATTTCTATAAATTAAGTACTATACTGTCCATACTTAAAAGTTACATAATATAAATCCATACCATATCAGTAGAACATACATTGTTACAGTAATATATAGCTTGTTTTTAGTTTTGTTAAGTCTTTAAATAATTATTAAGAAAATTTAGTTCAATTTTTGAAAGTTGTACTTTTCTTGCTGTTACTGTACATTGTAATAATATATTGTTTAAAGAATAATTAATACTTTCTTAAACAATTACCTCTTTAAACATTTCATCCACAGTTATTTTGGCATTTTTTGTCTTTTTGGAAGGTTTCTTTTTTTTAATCTCATCTTCCTGGAAGAAAACAGCAATGTAAATAATCAAAGTAATAGGTGTATAATATTAAAAACTTTCAGTGGTTGGGTGAAATAGCGTTTAGTAGTATGTACAACTCACTTGGCTTACCGAGGTACTTGGCCTCCACGTTAGGGGAATAATACCAGGAGTGGAAGGGAGGGTAGTCCCACCACTGTTGTACCCCTCCACCATGCAACTGATCTTATATGTGTCCCTCTATCATTATTCTACAGCTGGCAATCCTAATATTTTCTTAGAGTCTCTAAATAAACTTTTATTCTTTCTCAGTCAATGGTCCAATTATACTGTCGCCCTAGGTGGAGACTTTAATATTAATTTTGACGTAACCTCAAATAAAAACACAGTTAAAACACTTGTTAATATACTAAGACAGTACAATTTCTATTACCTAAATAAAAAACCAACAAGAGGAAATAATTGTCTCGACAATGTTTTTGTCAACTGTCCCAGAGATGTAGTCAATAACCGTGTTATATCGTTTCCCTTCTCAGATCACGATGGCATTCTGATTGACCTAACGCTAAAGCATGATCTTGGTAGACATAAAGCTGGCGCTAATGACACTGCTTTCAAACTTACCCTTCTTACTTCCAGCGTTTTTGACCTGGCTCAGAAGTTGGAGTCTTATGATTGGATTAGCCTTGTGGATCAATGGTTATTAAATAATAACGATACAGATTGGCTATTTAACTGCTTTTTTAATAAAGTAATTTGTTGCATTCAGTTCTTCCAGGGATTAAAAAAACCCAAAAAGCTAGGTAATGTTAGTCTAAATAGATATAAGAATAACTGGTACACAAAGGAGCTAGCTGATATGAAAAGTAAATTAATTTTTCTTAATTCTTTAAAGAAAGGTGCACCATGTAATAATCATCTATCTGAAAGTATAAAAACTATGAAATGTCAGTATAAGCAGGCCATTGTGAAAGCAAAGGTCTCTTACAACACAACATTCGCTCATCTACACTCATCACACTCATTCGATATCCATATTCGCCCATATCTTGACGATCGGCATCTTATGAATAAATAAATAAATAAACACTTATTGAAAACAGTAGTAATAGGTGTAGGGCAGCATGGAACATAATAAAAGCTAACTCATCTCCTATAAATTCAGGAAAAATCAATATCTCACCAGATGTCCTTAATGACCATTTTATTAATTCTGTGAATGATATTAAAAATCAAATCGGTCAAAGTGTGTGTTTACCTGCAGAGCTTGTTCGGAGGGCACCCTCCACTGGAGTAATTTTCAAATGGAAGCTTATTACAACTGGTGACATTACCAATGCAGCTAAAAGGTTAAATAACTCTGATAGTCGTGACATTTATGACCTGTCAAACAATATATTAAAGTAAATTACACCCTGCTTGGCTTACCCCCTGTCTATCTGCTTCAATAAATGTCTCCAGAATGGTGTCTTTCCGGACATGCTCAAGATATCTAGAATATGTCCTATTTACAAAAAGGGACCCAGGGACAGACCAGACAGTTACCGACCTATCTCTCTAATACCTGTGATATCTAAACTCTTTGAAATTTTAGTGTATGACCAAGTCAGTCTATTCTTAAAAACAAATGGCATCCTTAATTCAACTCAATTTGGATTTAGAAAGGGAAAGTCCACCATGGATGCCATTGATACTCTTGTAAAAGACATTCTGCTTGTATTTGAGGAAAAAGCTTATGGTCAGGCCACCCTTTGTGATTTAACTAAGGCCTTTGACTGTGTTGGTCATAATGACATAATCATAAAACTAAAATACTATTGTTTTGGAGATAAAGCTTTAAAGTTTTTCAGATCCTACCTGAGCAACAGAAAACAAAAAGTTTGTGTTGAGGATACATGGTCTCAGGAACTACCAGTTGAACATGGAGTCCCACAAGGCTCAATTATTGGGCCTCTATTATTTATCATAGCTGTTAATGATCTTCCATTTTCCATTAAATCTCACACTATTTTATACAGACGACACCACCATTTTTAACTCAAATAGCTGCTTACACGAACTTAATGACATAGTAACTAGTACAACTGCAGAGGCTGCTCTCTGGTTTCAATCAAATGGATTCTTATTAAATAAAGACAAAACTCAAAACATTATTTTCAGTCTTAAATCTGGTGTTCCTGATTCCAAATCGTATGTGACCTCAGCCAAGTTCTTAGGAATTACGTTAGACAACCACCTTACCTGGGGACCTCATATAGACAGTTTGAGTGCAAAATTGTCTATTTATTAAGGCGACTAACCTTTTGTGTTAAAGGAAACTACATCAGAAATGCTTATTTTGCCTACTTCCAATCATTGCTCAGGTACGGGCTGATTTTTTGGGGAAATAGTTCCAGAATTCAAGAAATTTTAATACTACAAAAAAAACTCTCCGAGTAATAAATAAAGCTAGTGATCATGAGCACTGTAAACCATTGTTTATTAAAACTCAAATCCAGACAACAATTAACCTGTATTTCTACGATAGCATTATTTATGTTTTGAAAAATTCTGACAGTTTAAAATTTAACCACAATTATCACAATTACAACACTAGATCTAAAGATAATGTATCTATCGCCTCACATAGGCTTAACAAAACTAACAACAGTCATGTAGTTTTATCATTGAAAGTCTACAACTCCCTTAGACATTTAATAATTCAGTACCCTGTGAAGACATTTAAGCATAAATACTAAAACTGGCTGTTAATGAATCCTTTTTACAGAATGGATGATTTTTTTCAATTGAAAAACATAAAATTTTAGATTGTACCTATTTACATTGTCTCTAAATACTTGTTTGTCTCTAATTTTTTGTGTATTTTTGTGATAATTTGTACCTATTTATTCAATTATTTCCTTGTGTCTATATTTATTTATTTTGTAGTTGTTGTAAGTAAACTGTCTTTATTTGAACACAGACCATTTATCTTAATTTAGTTGTCTCATAGTTTTGTTTTAGTGTCTCTTTATTTATTTTGTTACTTAGTTTTATAATATTTATTTGAATATTTTAACCTCGTTTAATCATACATATTTATTTATTAATATGGTATTTGTACTGATCTGGCCTGTCTTTTTCCATGCTGCCTTATTACCTTGTATATTACCTTGTCTATTTATCCTTTGGTTCATTGACTGCAAATCAAATTACTTCTCATTAGTTTTAATCTTTCAGCTATGGTAGAGATTCCTACTATAAGCACCAAACTTTTAGGTTAAAATAGTTTTAGTCATTTAGGTTAGTTCATTTTGACTTGGCTGTTCAATGCTGTATGATGACTTTGTCAATGATTGTAATAATCCAAACGGCAATAAAAAGTATTATTATATTATTATTATTATTATTATTATTATTATTATAGTTCCTGTGTTGCCTGTTGTTCTGTGCTTGCATCGCCTCTCTATGTAGAAAAGTATTTCTTTTCGACTCTTAAGTTGTTTGTTTGTATTTATTATTTTACAGCCAATCAGAAAGGTCGTTTTAATTTTTATTTGAACTAAAACCTCTTAATGATAAAATAAACAACCATGCTGTCTTTGTAGTCTGCTCAAAATCGGCACTTTAATTTGATGAATTTGCCTATAAATAAAATTATAATATAATCAATAAATCTATGAACAAATAAAATAAAAATAAATTTAAGCATGTAATTTATTTATTAGTATTAATTGTAACAATAATCAATAAAAAAGTAAAGTAAAAAAGTCAACTTTTTAAATTTCACTAGTGGAAAAACAAAAAACAATAACAAGGTTAAGTCAGGTTATAAACAACTATTTAAATATCAGATAATTTTATTTTCTGTTTTTCTTTACCATATGGCACTTTTTATTTACCAACTGGCTCAGCGGCTCTCCCCTCTCAAGTTAGTCTACTGCGCATCGCCTAGCCAAGTGCCACAGTAAGCCTTGCAAGTTATATACATTCTTTCTTTGCTTATCTCAATTATCAAGATAAATGACTTTTAGATTAAATACAAATGTCATCAATTTGTGTAATTTCATTTGATCTACTCAAGTTTCAGCAAACTTGGTGTTATTTTACATTGTATATATGGTCAAATCAATTTTTAAGTGAATGTGAAAATATTTAATAGTACGAGGGCCGTTCGGAAAGTAACCTCCGGTGTGCTTTAAATAAAACTCAGACATAATTAAAAATATTTTATTATATACATCTTAAAACTACATCTTTCAGCTATTTTTCAACATAATTTCCAAAAACATTCAAACACTTATCATATCTTTCCACTAACTTACAAATCCCTTCAGAATAAAAATCGGCCGCCTGTGCCTTGAGCCAGCCAGAGACTGCATTCTTGAGTTCCTCATCGTCCTCAAACTTCTGAGAGCCCAGCCATTTCTTCAAGTGCATGAACAGATGAAAGTCACTGGGAGCTAAATCTGGGCTGTATGGTGGATGGCTAAAAACATCCCATTGAAATTGTTCAAGAAGGTCTTTGGTTTTTCGAGCACTGTGGGGTCGGGCGTTGTCATGAAGGAAAATGACGCCAGACGACAATAAACCGCGTCGTTTGTTCTGAATTGCCCTTCGTAGGTTTTTTAAAGTTTCAACGTATGAATCTGCGTTGATTGTTTGATCCATACACAGTGCACAATTCTCTATGAATGGCTGCCGCTGAATACTGCTTGGCTGTAAAAAATCGAATGACAGATCGCACCTTACATTTGGCGGGACTTTCTATGACAGACGCCATTTTCACAAGCTACAGAAAACGAACTAGCACTCGGACGACCTTCACAGTACCACGGCTGGATGCCGACTGAAGAGACCTGCGCGTCAACGCTACTATGGTGGTACTATCCCCTCCACTTCCTATTCTATGAGCAACCGGAGGTTACTTTCTGAACGGCCCTCGTATATAAAAGAACTAAGTATGACTTTAGATTATTTTTATTTATAATTGTGTTGTTTACTTACTTACTCCCATGGCCACTGATACCCAAGGTGGTATTTGGCCTCACCAACAATTTGCCTCCACTTCTCACGATCCTCTGCATCTTCTTCATTGACCCTTAATTTATTCATGTCGATGACCACTTGATCCTTCCATCTTTTCTTAGGACGTCCAGGGGGCCTTCTACCGTCAGGGTTTTCTTTCCACACTTGTTTTATCATAGTATTATTATTTCTTCTCATTACGTGCCCTGCCCACCGCAAACGTCAGCACTTGGCTTCTGCTATAATGTCTGGTTCTTTGAATGGATCTCTAATTTCTCTGTTGTGCTTCAGCCTCCATACTCCATTTTCTATTGTGGGTCCAAAGATTTTTCTGAGTACTTTGTTCTCAAAAGTGATCAGCTTTTTTTCTGTGTTTTTGTCGATAATCCATGACTCAGCTCCATAGAGAATTACTGGTCTGATTATTGTTTTGTAAATTTTAATTTTTGTATGGTAAGACAAAAGTTTTGATGACATAAGTTTATTTAGAGCAAACATGCTTCTGTTAGCTGAGTTTATTCTACTTTGAATTTCTGTGTGTTCACTGTTGTTAGAGCTAATTATTGTACCAAGGTATTTGAATTCATTATTGTACCAAGGTAAGAATTGAATTGTGTTGTTTATAAAATAAAACAAAAATTGATTTGATTACTAAAAAAATTTCAATACATATCTTAAAAATTACACAGATCTTGCATCTTGACACGGATCAAAGAGTCTACATGAATTTACAATAATTCAAAATATGTAATCTTTTTCTATTAAAATTGTTCAATTCAGATGACTAAAACTGAATAAAAATATTTTTTTGAAGACATTACAAGAAAATATATTGATTTGTTATGCTCATAATATAAAAATTAATTAATATCTAGTTATACCTGTGTGGCAGAGCTGGGAGAGTGAACACCATTGCCAAGTCCACCTCTGATTTCCACTTGATTCTGGAAATAAAAATAAAATAACTCTCAGCATGTCTCGACTGAGGTGAGAGGATATCTAAGCATCAGAGGGCGTTGTATACTTGGAACTACGTCTCAACTAAGGTGAGGGGGCATTGTAGACTTGGAACTATGTCTCAACTGAGGTAAGAGGGCATTGTATACTTGGAACTACGTCTCAACTAAGGTGAGGGGGCATTGTAGACTTGGAACTATGTCTCAACTGAGGTGAGAGGATATCTAAGCATCAGAGGGCGTTGTATACTTGGAACTACGTCTCAACTAAGGTGAGGGGGCATTGTAGACTTGGAACTATGTCTCAACTGAGGTAAGAGGGCATTGTATACTTGGAACTACGTCTCAAATTTTAGTTTTTGCTATGTGTGCAAAACACAAAGTTAATATATACATAGAAATTTTAGGTTAGGTTAAATGGCACTGGGCCAGGAAATTAATATATTAGGAGAGATAGGACATCAGTAAACTTACATAAGAAGACAAGTCCACTAATAGCTTAGAGTAGCAAAAAAATACAGGAATAACACATCTATGTCTCTATTCCCACGTAGGAAGTGCCAGTAGCTGAGTAGAGACATATATCATATACATATATGTATACCTCGTTTGGCTTTCATAAGCCAGCCACCGAACTAATAAAAGATTAAAAATTACACTAATAAAATAAAATCTACAGCACAGAGTTCTTATTTATTAGTGTTTAAAAATTTATATTCCATCACATAACTAAATCCAGGCCTTGCAACCATTCAATACCTGCTTCTCCGTTTCAATGAAGAGCATCTAATCTCTCCTGAAAAAAAAAAAAAAAAAAACACAATGGACAATCATTAACTATGTGACCCATATTTTGAAATTCATCTCCGCATTCACATAACTGATGATTTTCCATTCCCTACTTATATTTCCAGTAGTTGCATCTTCCCCCACCTGTGCAAAAGTGACTAAGTCTAGTACTTACAAGGAACAATAATTTTACCTATAAACTTCTTATTTCTTTACAACTTTATCAAAAAATTAAATATAAAGTACAACATTTTTTAATTTCAAGCTTATAAAAATAAATATATATTAGGAGAGATAAGACATCAGCAATCTTAACTAAGAAGACAAGTCCACACCTTGCAGCAGTGAACACAAATGTTCAGTATCACTTAATATTTGTGTATTTTATGTATCTTTATTTCTTTACTACTGCAAGGTGTACATGGACTTGTCTTCTTAGGTAAGTCTGCTGATGCCTTTTCTCTCATAATCTATTATGCACATCTATATTACTGTCCTAGTGCCCCTTAAGCGAACCTAAAAAAATAAGTTTAGTAATTATTTTAATGGAAAGAGAGAGAAAAGCAAATAATGTACCAAGGCAATACAGTATAATATATTGTCTATCTCCCAGTTAAAATGCTTTCTATTGACCAGTCCATAGTTCTGGGCGTGTGGTTCAAGACCAATGGTTTTCCTCTCCAACGACAGTTGTACATTTCTGTTAAAAAACAAACATCTCGGACACGGTAACTAGAAAATACTTTCGTGATTGGTAGATTTAGTTACCAGTATTTAATAGAATAATCAAACTAGCTGATTTCGCCCATGTGACGTCACAGTCTACTATATAATTACATCAGTCTCGTTGTGATACATGTTGTATTTTCTAATTACTGTATTGTCGGATATAACAAAGTCAGCTGTTTTTGTTGTTTTCTTCTAAAATTATGTTTTCATTATTCAATGATTGTTTTAATTAATATAAACTAACTCAATTATGAATTTAAAAAAAAACATATTTTCAATGATTAAACAAAACGTATTATAAATCATAAAATTTCAATAACACAAGCACAATCGAGCAAAATAAATAATCATAGCAGCCAACCTAATTAAGATTTTGAACAGGCTGTACACAATAGACGTAGTAGAAGTATGGTGGGGGATATTCACTATCTCGCTTGCACTACCTAGAACCATGGCCCGGTCTGTAATTTAATCTAACTAGGCATTCTGCTAAAAGTCGATAAAATGCTTTCATTATTTACTAAACAAACAAATTTGTTTTCTTTTAATCTCACTAGAAGCTGAAAACTTATTTTCAATATAATTATTAATTTACCACTTTTTCTCTTGATGCTATCAACTTGTTCTGGCAAGCATTAAAACACTTGATACATTGTAAATAAACAGGGCATTGTATAAATAATATTGTAAAAGCATCTACCATTTACCATCTTTGTTAGCAAGCATTGTTAAAAAAAAGTACAATCGAATTACAAGTTGTATTGTTAACTAAATTAATATACACTGATCCCTTAAAACAATATTATAGAACAGAAATTTACTTTACTAGTAGCAAAACACTTGTTTTAAATTTTCCTTTTAATATATATTTAAAATGGAACAACAACACTTTTCTTTTGTTTCCACTATGTAGAGATAAATGTATCTTATCTTGGTTTTGTTCTGATAAGGCAGTCACACTTTACATCCAACAAAGACTTTGATGCTTGCAACTGCTATTTGCTACAATATTATACAAACCGATTGACCTAGTAAAAACTTAGATTATTTTACTAATACAAAGTTAACAATAATCTTTGAATTAAGATAGTCTCTGTTGTATTGTTTGCATGTATTATTTAATTTGGTATAATCTTATAATTTCTTTGCGAGTTACATAAGCTGGTCCTTCAAAAACATTACTTCCCATGCACGAGGGTCAACAACCTTGTGAGGAAACAATTACATAAACTTGATGTAATTCGAGGAAGCCAGTCACGGTAGATGGAGCGTGCTGGACAATGGATCATATGTAGTCACTAGAACTCCAGCCCACTTATATAAACTGATGAGAAAATATGTAATACTTACAGGCCAAAATATTTTAATCAATTATTTATAATCTGATAGGTTTAACCTCTTAGTTTCTGTTTATTTTAAGTTAAAGTTATGTTTGTGTAAAATTGTACAAATTAAATTACTAGGGAATGTATAGCAAATGTTAAAAAAAATTGAAGTAACAAATTAACAAATGAATAATCACGGCTGAATTTGTGTTACCTTGCACTTCAACAACATACTCTCAAGTTACAACTGTGCAGCTGATGCACTGAATCATTGAGTTCTGGACAACATTTTCATCTACTTTGTTAAGGCGCCTCCTTGATTTTTGACAGTCCTAAATAAATAATGAATCTAATGCTTACTAATTTTTGGAAAATTAGTATATTAGGAGATACAGGAAATCAGCAAATGTCCCTAAGAAGACAAGCCATTAATTACCACAGTAGTAAACAAATACAGAGACAACACATTTCAGTGGCACTGCATTTGTTTACTACTATATAACTGTGTCATTAGCTAATGGTCATCAGAATAAAATTGCTGCCACCCTGGAAGATTGTTACGGGTGGTGGAGGGAAGTATGACAAGGTACTTTTAAAATATTCAGAATAACTTGTGAACAAATAAAACAATGACACAAATTTGAACTGTTGACAGGATAGTCTAAATATTTTTATTATTCACAGTTCAGTGTCTATAAATGATGAACTCATAAGGTGCTTTACACCAAGGAATGAGCTGTAATGGTGTGCTCAAAGGGGATATAGACATGTCTACAGATAACGATATGCTTGACATATATTTAATGATAACTGCTAACCTAACCGTGCTGCACCGCTTACAACAACAAATATCATTTTATCGCAGTCTTGAATCATATAACTAGGAGATTCCTATTTAAATAAACTAATACCAATCTTGTAATCTATACGTTAATTGAAGAATATACATTAATCATGTAATAATATTCAATTATTGTTACATGTGCACAACAAAATGACAATAAACTTTTGAAACAGTCTTCTCTCTCATTGATTAGATATTTTGTTTAAAAAAAATACTCGTTGTGCTTTAACAGAAGCACACTTAATAGTAATAATAAACACTTTTTATAACAAGACATTGTTTTAAAAATGAATGTAAATATTTATGTACGATAATCAATTGAAGGGAAATGCGTGGTACTTGTGTAACAATTGTTAATTGTTTCATTATAATTAAATTAGAGAATTGTATTTAGAAAATGTTAAATATTGTAAGAACTGAGACGATTAAGAGTTTGGTTTGTTTACCAAAAGTTTTCAATATAATTCTCCAAGTTTTTAGAAAAATTCAGAATCTTCCCCTTTCAAATAAAAAAGTAGTTTTTTCCCATATAAATTAGCTAAATAACCAGTATTTTCATGTCTGTTAATTTTCCTGTCAATTTCATGCGACATGTTTTCTGAAGGCAACATGTTTGGTGAGCCTTACCTGTTCAGATGTCCTGGTTTAGAGGGATCTAATTGGTTGGTTTAGCTTCTAGAGTCAAGAGGGGGTAAGTCCGTTGGTGGAAGGGTTGCGAGCTTTCCGGCAGTTTGACGATTTCTTGCAGTGAGTGACCACATTCAAGTACACAGCGATTTTAACCGTTTTTGGTGTTCTTTACCAGTACGGCAATTTTTCTTGGTTCGTGTTTGAGTGAGCGGGTGTATGCCGGTCGTGCTTTGTTGTGGTCACATTTGGGATTTTAACCTCCAGGACAGCTACGTAAGTAATTTTTACAAGTTTTCTTGAGTTAGGTTTTTCAGTAGGGTTTTAGTAGATTGGGTAAGATCCACCAAGCATGCGCGGTTAAACTTGTTTCTTGTTTGAAGTCACTCTTCTAGTGATAGTTTTTTAGAGTGTTTTGATTTCTGTTTAAAATTTTGTAAGTAAAAAGGAAAATGTTTCAAGTCACTAAAAGCTGGTTATTTCTTTTGATTCCAGATCTCCCGGAGGCAATTTTGAAATTTAAAGCAATGTTTAAACAAGGTTGAATTTAAAGAATTTTGGATTTTAAAGCAATTTATTACAATTTTGAATTATGAAATTTTTTGATTTAATAGTTAAAAGAAATTTATTGAAAAAGTTAAATTAATAAAAAAAAGGTTCTGGTCTGAAGATATTTAATTTGTTATTTTGGAAGAGTTGTTTTAATTTATTTATTTTCCATTGAGTCAATAGAAGAAGAGATTTTTATTTTCGTTTTTACCATTATTTGTAGAAGAAACCAATTATTATTTGTTGCAGTAATTTATAAGAAGATAAATAAACAAAAATTTTTATCATTGAAGAAGTTTTATTTTAATCTCTCATTTAAGTTTGTTCAACATATCAAAAATAAATAGTAGCTATTAATTAAGGCTACACTTGGAAGAAATTTATGTGTTTAATGTGTCTGTTTTACATGACTGGGTGCCCTTGACTCAGAGTATCACAGTTTATAAATGCAGGCCATTACATATATACTGAAGTTAGACCAATTACATTTCCAATATTGAATATTTTATAGGAAAGAAACCTAAAATAATAAGCTCAAAGACTGGTTTTGTACAAGGTAATAAGGTCAAGGATGGATTTGAATGGAGAAATGGTGATTAAATTATAACATTATATGCTATCAAAACGAATATTAACTAACAAAATACATACAAATAAAATTTATAGGCAGCACTAACTTGTTTGAAGAAATTGATGTAAAATTGAACAGTATGACTTTTAGAGGGGAATTTACAATTTGTTTAGGCAAGGCATAAATCACTCGATATCTTTGAATAGAAATATTAGCCTTCAAGATTTAGATTTGGACTATACGAGTATACATTTTTGGCCTCTTAATTTTAAAATATAAAATTTTAAACAAAAGTACTGAAAGTAAACATGTCTAATTGCAAACATTATGTAAAATATAAAGTGCAAAATGTAATTTTGACAAGTTATGACTCAAACAAGTCATAAAAAAAACAACAAATAACAGGAATTTTATGTGACAACAATCAGATAAAGTCCATTAAAAGTAACTCAATTGATTTGTTTCAACAGTTGTAACAGCTTTGATATTTATAAATAGTATAATGCTTTTAGTTTAAAAATAAAAAAATCAACAATAAAAAATAAAAACAACACAAACGTAAACAATTTTTGTTTACAACACTCAAGGATCAACCAGAATGTAATGTGTTAATTGAATAAATAATAGGAAAACACATTATGTATAAGCTAACATAACAATTCAACCACACCCTTTGTAAAACAAATACATACTTACAGTTCTGAGTTCTAGGAGTCTATCTTTAGTCATGATAATGGGACAGAGTCATGATACCAACTGAGTGGGACTGACACATTCAAGGTCAGTGATGTCACTGCCCCCTCCTCTCTCACACCTTCACAGTAAGTCTGTGACTGACACACTTCTTTATAAACATATTGCCTCAGGTGAAACCATCATTAGATTCTCTAATTACCGTATTAGTCAAAGTCACACTGTACTTTGTTCAAGCTCTTTCTTCAAAATTTAACTTGGGCAATAATATTGTTGTTACTTAATTTATTTTAAAAGCATTATTAAAATATATTTTACTACATCAGGTTTTAATAAATCTAAAAAAAAATAAGCAAAGTATTAGATGAAAAAGGCTTACGAAATACATATTTTAATGTTTTTGCCTGTAAAAAAAATGTTTTAACTTAAAAAGTATTAAAACTAGGGACAGGCTTTTACTAAAATATTTTAAATTGTAATTCACATCATTTCTGAAAATGTAATCAAAATCGCCCTTTTTGAGAAAATTCTATTTTTGTACGTTTTTTGCCCATAAAAATAAAAAAACTAAAATTTCAAAAAAGTGAAAAACCGTTCTAGAGATATTGGCTGAATACCACAGTTCATAAAAATCGATCCTCAGTTTGATCCCCAGCGAAATGCACATACAGACACCAAAATTTAAAAAAATAAAAACACTTTTTTGGGTTCAGGGGGCCCTAGAATGGATTTAGACCAACTAGTAAAAACATTATTTTTTGACAATCACAATAGTTCTCTATGCTAACGCTAATGGGAGAAAGTAAAAATC
This sequence comes from Stictocephala bisonia, assembly GCA_035578905.1. NCBI lineage: Eukaryota > Metazoa > Arthropoda > Insecta > Hemiptera > Membracidae > Stictocephala > Stictocephala bisonia. The sequence continues at coordinate 297,226 of JAQJVL010000320.1, forward strand.
AGCTGTTTATTTTAATATTATAACATGTTAAAGAAAGTTACATTTTAGTAAATTTGAAGGAAAGAAATATTTAAGTCTATAAGTAAATAAATGAAAAGAGAATTAAATAATTACAAACTGGCTAATTTGTTAATTAAAGCAAACTTTTTTCTGGTCTTGCCAATCGGAAAGTAGATTTTGTAGTACAGTACAACTCCAGTTATCCGTATCAATTGGGACCAGACCCCATTCAGATAATCAAAAATTCTGAGAATAAGATTTTTTTCTACAAACAGTTTATTTAATTATTGTATGTATGTTGAAATGGGATGTAAAAATAAATGTTTAAATGAGAAAGAGCAATGAATTACATTATTAATGACATCATTGTGATTGTTTCCTGGCGGAATTTGAATTTGTTCTTTTGAGATGGCCAAACAGTGACAGTAAGTATTTATTGAAGCAAATTATCCTTTATTTATGTATGTATGATTTATTCTTTTAAAGATTAAAAATACTACTTGTAAATTAGAAAAGATAGAAATGTAAGTTGTTATTCGCTTTTGATTTTTTTCCAGAACAAAATAAAAACTGAAGATTTTTAAAATTCAATTTATGACATTCTGAAAGCAATTTGGATGGTTAGAGATCCTCTGTGTGTGGTTTTTTTATTGCTGAATTCAACATTTTCCAGAAAATTTTACCGCTGGAATGTTAGTTTAACAGTTTTTTTCTTTCCTTTTACTGAGTATTCTAACAATGTTTTGGAACAACTGTCCCAAAACTAAATAACTGTCATAAAACTAAATTTATTGGACCTCCCGGTATTTGGACCCATGACCTCCTGCCTAAGGAGTGCTATCCGTTAGGCTTGCAAAAGGCCCAATAATAATAACAACAACAAAAAATTCTAGTATCTGATTTAATTGTTTAAATCTGAATCATTTTATCAATGGTATTTTAAACATGATTAAATATGTATATGAAAAAAAACTATATAATTGACATTGCCACAAGAACTTAACAAATTAGATTTTGTATAGTAGAATTTCTAGTGTGTAAAATTAATTTCTAGTGGTGAAACAAACATTTTACTAGTGTTTAGAATCAAGATATAACAATCTTCATGATGATCACTAAACAGGAGGAAAAAATGTTCCTGTGTACACTTTAAGATAGGAATGAACACTAAGCGTTCGTTGCCCTTTATACTTCTGCAGAGTCCTACATTGTAATTTGTAGAAACATCCTTGATATGTGTAAATACTTAACCCTTTGGATCCCAGGACCAAAAACTATTTTTTGTGCAAAAAATCCCAGACCAGTTTTTCAAAAACTGTGCGAAGAATCCCAGGCCAAAAATGACAAAAATACAAGCATTTGGGAAAATATTCATATAAATCCTCTATTACACATGCTATATTGAAGTTTTTTATACTAAAATGTTTGTTATAATATTATCTTGCCAAAACAATGTACAAAAGCCATTACATGTTGACTTTTTTTGTATATGTATGTAAATTTAAAAAAAAATAATTTTTTTCAAAAATTTTTTAAAGGTTATCATCATTTTATGGGCAGAAGGAAAAAAAATTATCTGTGGGCAGTATTTTTATTTTGTTTTAAATATATTTTTGTATACTGTAACAAAATTTGATACTGATATGTATCATACAAGCTGAAAAAAAAGTTTTACTGTAATAAGTACAAGCTATAAAAAATTAACGTAATGCCATATTAGTAAAATAATGAAGACTTACCTGGTCCTGTATTCAATTGGACTTCCACGAAACAAAATGTCTGTTTTTAAGCACAATAAATATATATATATATATATATATATATATATATATATATATATATATACAATTACACTATATACACAGTCTATTTACATGTTTTAGTCTTTGAGTCAGATTGCCTTACAAACGTGCTTGGAGTAACACTCCAGATGGCAGCCTTCCTTGCACCGTACACAACCAGTGCGCGATCTTTTCCGCTCTCCTTGTTTGTAATCAGTTCCCTTTTTAGAACATACCCAGCAGGTTTTTTCTTTTTTTCCATCAAATCTTTCCAAACCAAATCGCCTACCATTTCCATTGTCACCACCGCCAAAGTCTTGTTGTTTATATGCCAGCCATTCTTCTGAAATGGCATCAATGAAAGAGACACAATACAAATATCTAGATAGCGGTTTTCTTCCATTTCTAATTTGCATCTCCTTATAAATAATATAAGAATTTAAAACCATTCTGGCAAAAAGATTAAACACTACCTTCCTCCAATACTTGACAGTCCTCCGCTCATCTAAATATGAATACAACATCATATCGTTGCTATCGATACCACCCATGTACTTGTTGTATTCCATAATAGTGGCTGGTTTGGTCTCCAAATTTTCCCTACCATGTCTCCTTTTAGTTTGTTCCACTTCTGTCGTATCAGGTTTTGATGTCAGTAGTAGTACAGGTTTTGTTTGGGCTTTCTTCTCCCTGTATGCAAGAGCAACAACACAACCATTTTTCCAATACTTTTTTTCGCCGACTTGAAGCTGATTTTTAATTTCAGGTGGGAGATATTTTCTGCTTTTTCTGACAGTTCCAGTGAAAAAAGTGTTATTTGTATACAAGTATTTTACTAAATTTACACTGGTAAAAAAGTTATCACTAAAAACGTGATAACCTTTTTGCAAGTAGTTGCAAGCTGATAAAAGACCCTTTACAACTGTGTAGCCTAAACCTTGAGTGGTGACCTCCGTTTGATCCGTCCTGCCAGTTTTTCCCTTGTAGCACATCAGGCTAAGACAATAATTTGATACTGAGTCACATAAAACCCAAAGTTTTATACCCCAACGGTGATGATGTTTGTTGGGCATGTATTGCATCAGTTTCGTTTGACTCTTAGTGCCAATTAGTGACTCATCGATTGAAAGTTGTTTATGGCCTGTATAAAAGTGTTTGAAAATGTTGTTCCAATGGTCTATCAATGGCTGAAATTTTTGAGCTGGATCGTAATTTTGTTCACCAGGCTTTGGGAGTGATTCGTTGTTGACTATGTGAAAAAAACTTAGTAAGCTTTGGAATCTGTTTCTAGTAAACATTTGACTAAACCAGGGTGTTGATTGGCTGTTATTTGTGGACCAATACGAACTGATTGATGGTTTTCGAATCAGCCCCATGTTTATTATCACTGCTATGAAAGCTTTTACTTCAACAAGAGAAACTGGAATCCAATTGCGATACAAACTGTTTGGCGAGGAAGTGTCATTATTGATAAAAATTTTCTGATTTGCGTAGCGGTTAGTTTCTGTTACAAACATAGAAAGCAATGTCTCAGTAAAAAAAAGGTTAATAAAATCAATGGGCTTTACTAAATTACGTGGGCAGTGCTTAGGACCAGGCAGTTCATCGAAATCAAATGAATGGGTGTAATTATTAGCATCAGCATCTACGTTATTTATGCCTTCCCATATCTCATTGTCTATTTCGTCATCATCGGAAGAGGAACTATCGCTTATAACCTGTCTAACAAGCCTATCCTGCAAACGAGGGCGTTTTGGGTTTTTATTAGAAGAGGTCGACGGTGTAGGCCTAGCGTTACCTGTGCTAGAAGTGGAAGGCTGCCCAGTCATCAAGTCCTGATTCGTAAAAACCGGAGCACTACTACGTCCACTGTCATCAGGATAATACGTGGGGTCCTCATCAGTGTCGTCGTCAAATATAGCTGATGAATCAGAAAATAGTTCCTCATCAGATAGATCGTAATTTAGCTGCCTATCAACTTCACTTTGTCTATCGGCGATGTTTTCACGATCCATTTCGACAAAACACTAGCTTACTAAGTGAAATAAAACTATAAACTTATCTATTTACACTAAAAATTAGAAAAACAACGAATAAGAACACAAACAAACTCTATCTATTACACTAAACACAAAGTAAACAGCGTAACATAACCATACAGTAGCGATTGAGTAGTAAACAGTGACCGCAACAATCGCGCGCCAAAAGTCAGCTGAGCGCCTCGTGTTTGCTCAGTGGAGAATAAAAACAAGACACATACGGTTCGTAATTTTTTTGTGAAATTAGTATATTTGACTTCGATGTATACTCTAATACCAATACTAGTCGAAATCCGTGGGAAAAAAACCCGCGGAAATTTAATATTTAAATTAACACGTGGCGACAATGAGATCGTCGCCTGGGATTTTTCGACAGTTTTTCGGCGACAATGTCATCGTCGCCTGGGATTCTTAGTACACACTTCTGGCGACGATGTCATCGTCGCCTGGGATCCAAAGGGTTAAGTTTATGATTGTTCTTCTGTGTATGTGAACTTGTGTTCAGTTATGGAACTTATGAGACAATATTTCACCTAACTAGTATCAAACAAGCACCAAAACAGTAGAGTTGCTGAAGCGAACACTTTTCAAAGTACAGTTATTTACAAATTTTTCTATTTTTATTTTGTCAATATTTTAAAGATATTAACTAGAAATAGAGTCTATGGGCCTTAATAATTTTGTCACACATCCTTTAACCCTGGAAACCAACCAGAAAAAACTATCAATATTTGTTTGCTCTAAACTTTTGTATTGCATTAAATGAAAGCTATTTAAAAGTTCTCTACGGGTTTATTATGTTTGGAGATGACAAAATAATAAAAAATTGTTAGGTAGTAAACCACATTTAAAATAAAAATATTGTGACCATTTTAATTTTTTTTATTCAAATTTTTTAAACTTCACTTGCTAGTTCACATGAGCCTACAGGCCTCCACAGAACTATAACAAGTGAAGTACCGACCGTTAGCTCAACTGAGAACCGAACATTAGACCTTGCCATCCGCATTCCTAAACCTCAGCCACTTAGCCAACATGGGGGAAAAATACACTCTATCACTTAGAATAATTGAACAGGGGAAAACTGATAACATTTATTTTTCTACACAAAAACTCTTGGTATGATACAGGTATTTCATATAAAAAAGATCATTTATATTACAAGCATGACATAAACGTCATGATATGAAAAAATAAAAACATATTTCCAACACACAAATACAAAATTTACTGCTTTAGACTTTTTCGAAAACAAATCACTTATAAAAAAAATTAATGATAAAATATTATTGGCTGAATATGACGCCAGGATAGGCTGGATAACTTTGAAGACGGATATGGAAATACCAAGGCGTGGTTTTCGTGTAGAAAATGCATCACAGGTATTGCGGTTATGTTTTGAAGGAACCAAGTAATCACCCCTTTTAACGTGGAAAACGCATATATGTCCCCAGCCTCTATTAGGGCCAAAACGTGGTAAACGGATATATCCTCCAAACCCTATTTTATAACATTTAATAAATTGTAGTTGCAGTGGGATCTGCTAGAGTTCAGAAGAATGTTGAATAGTCTTTCTAACTAACGATTTGTGTGATCTGAAAGTGTTTGGTCAGTCGTAGTGGGAGGGGGAGTGGCTTTGTCAGCTAATGCATGCCCGACTGCTAGTCTGAGGTTACCAACTATGCTTGAAACGGATATATCCTTGACTCGTTATATTAGTTTGTGACAGACTTTTGCCATTGTTGTATACCACTAGTTCTATTATCGTTTGTGTACGAGTCTTACATCAATTAGTTCCGATTTATTGTTGGCAGTTTTATCTATCAGTTTTATTGATCATATTGTATTTTTACTATTTTTATATATTTTCATGTTTTATTTAATTTATTTGCTTTATATTTTGTCATTGTTAGCTTAATTAATTGTTATTTCTATTTAATGTTGGCTATAAACTGAGTTAGAATGCACAGATATTATAAATATACACTGTATATTTTTAGAATTTGTTTGCAAACTGTACAAAATAAAGGTTTGAATTATTTCTTAATACTTCAATATTTTTTACACCTTATTTCATATTATAGAAAAAACAAAAATCTGCATTAGAAAAATTACATTTTTATATTTTCAAATAATTACGCTCTTTCAGTAAAATAAGAACAATTTATTCCGCGTTGCAAGGGCTAATGAATTGTTAATTACTAAGCTGTGAGGGGTTTCTAAAATATTTAGTTATAATTTTACAAACAGCACAAATTTTTATTTAACAAAAATAAAAGCTAAAATCCTGTTGGCCTGCTGGTATCTAATTTATTAGTTAAGGTACTTTCTGGTCACGTAATAGAAAGAAAAAAATAAAAGATTATAAATTTGATTTTATTTTAGAAGATACAGTAAATAAAAATAGTGAAATAACAAAATACAATATACTAGAAAAACTCTTACACACAATTAAACACGCTATAGAGCAACTGTTTGATTTACCGACACGCCAGGGCAATGTTTCCAAAAACAGCGTAGGCGACGTTTGTTGTGGGGAAATTACGCTACTCACCTCTCCTTTCCCAAGGTCAAGTGCCAGGAACTAATATTCTTTCTCTTTGTCACCGCGCCGGTTTATCAGAAGTTCCGGATATCACACAATATCGGATATGCAAAGTTTTACTGTATTTCACAGTAAAAACCTATTAAGTATTATAAATTAATAGTATTTGCTACAGAAAATGTACTGTTTAATTATTGTGTTGTTTTACTTGTATATAAAACTGTAGTATTACAAAGTGTTTCTTATTTTTTTTTTTTTATTTATCAAACTATTTAGTAATTTATTTCAAACAGCTGATACAAAAACATAAACATGACAAAAGCTTGGCTAATATAGTTTTCATTGTGAAATTTTGAGGTCATTTATACTAATTGTGACTTGACTGCACGACTTTGCATCCCTTTAAGGTAGACTTATAGGGTTTTATTGGATATAAAACGTTGTTATCTAGGAGAACAGCATCAGGCTGAGCTTTTATATTCATGCGATGGTTAAGAGACAACCATGGAAGTATGGATAACAACTTAAGCAAGAGCTGTCGGCTAATATGGTATAATAAGTCAAAAAACTTAAATTAACAAAGAGTACACCACTCTTGATAATGTTTGAAATAGTAAAAGTATAAAATAAGAAAACACAAACAAAAAACACTCCGTTTTTAGCTAACACTAATATTTCTCCACACCAATTGATAATTAGAAAAAATATGCAACTGTAATCAAATCAAATAACACAGAAATCATCAAGTTCTCTCTCATGTTGTGATTACCTGAAAACTAACACTTTTTGGAAGTGATCCACTTACCTTCAATGAATAAGTACAGAGAGGATATGGAAATTTGAATTTTTTAATTTTTTAGAAAAACAAAAAGAAAAGATTGAAAAATCTCTAATTCTTATTTAAAAAATTTTATTTAAATAAAACTACTTAAAAATATATATTTTACAACTAATACTTCTTATTTTAAGAAAACTTTCACTGGGAAATCAGTTCTTGATGATCTTCATAGAGAAGAATTGTTTCACTGTACAAAGTTGTTATGTCACAAGGTGGAAAAACTTAAGTTTCAGAAACCAAAGTCAACCGTTGAAGGATAGGTTAGGTCTCAGATCACTGATGTCATGAACACTGACATGAGGTGCCAAGGGGGCATAGCCCAGCAACCACCTAACTACCATCAACACCACCCATAGGAAGAGAAAAACAACTGTAAAGGCACTAAGAGTCAGGCCCATGGTGAGGTTTATGACTAGGAATAGTATGAACGTGTAGATCAGCAGGTAGTAGTTGGCAAGCCTGCGCAAAGATAGACGTGGCGGAAGTGAAGTGCTGACTCTAGGGGACACCCCGGGCACTCGCTTGTCGAAATGGTAGACCACTTGGGGCCCACATAATATTTGACGCACCATGCCACCTATCATGTCCCGGCGTCGATACCAGCTGATTAGTTGGGTAGAATACTGAAAATTGTACAATATCAATTAGAGCTAAAGAAAAACATTCGTACGCAATTTATATAACAATATGAAATAATTTAAATTGTTGATTGAAGCTTGCACCAATATTTCTTTACGATTTGTCTATGTGTGTGTGTGGCCATTTCCCATAGGCACTTTAAGCAATCCTATTTTTATCATTATTAAGAGTGCAGTTTTTAATTTTTTCATGATTTGACTGATACAGAAATCCTCTGCTTCATAAATCATAGTTATTGTTTGTTGATTTCAAATCCTCCAATTAAATTTTTCAAAGTATATATATATGTCATGTGCCAGCAACTAAACTAATAAAAGATTAAAAAATTAGACTAGTATACAATATATAAATAAAATAAATTATACAATACAAAGTACTTGTGTTTTGGTGTTTAAATATTGATCTCCATAACAGAGCTAAATCCAGGTTTTGTTACCATTCAACAGAGCTTCTCAGATTGAATGAAGACCAGCTAATTCCCCCTCAAAAGAACACAATGGGCAATTATTAACTAAGTGCTTCATAGTTTGAACTTTTTAGAGAATCCAGGTGACCATAGTGTCAAAAGTACACAAAAAATTAGCTACACACTATGTGCCCATGTAGGTTTAAGTTTTATTCTAACATCTATTATTTCAAGGGACATTAAGTAACTTAAGAATAACTTGTCATTATTAACATACAAATGATTAAAAATGAGAATAAAGTAAAAACAGAACTTAATGTGAAATGCAACATGCACTAAAGTTTGTTGCATTTTAAGTTTGTTTCTACATTTTTATAAATAAATAATCCAACTGATATTTACATTGTAATTGATCCAAGAGCATAGATGGTAAAACAGTCGAACAAGGAAAGCATTTTCATATGATCTTATTGGCTGTAGGTCAGGATCACCTTCGTACTTCAGCTCGTTCAATCTCCTCCTCATCTGAACTGGCGACATCTACCGAAATGAGATTTTATGAAACAATAGCAGTAAAAGTTATAACGAAAGTTTATGAAAATTATATATAACACTTAAATTATAAATTTACTATCATCTCTTACATAATTTAAAATATAGAATATACTTTTCAAATGTTGCCACGTTTTTACAATGAAATATTCTGTAATCAATTTTATTTAAAAACAATTCAACTATTAAAATCGGTATTCAATTAGTTAGAAACAGTCCATTCTAGAACAATTTAAAACACTGCAATATCTTAACATGTTCAGTATGCGCATCTTGGATCAGAGAGAGGAAGGTGAGGTGCCAGGTGCGCATATCTCGTATCCGAGACAGGGAGGTGGGAGGCCAGGTGTGCGCATCTCGGATCTGAGACAGGGAGGTCGGAAGCCAGGTGCGCGTTATCTTGGATCTGAGACAGGGAGGTGGGGAGCCAGGTGCGTGTATCTTGGATCCAAGAAGGCTTACAATGCTTCAGTGGGAGCTTATCTTGTGACCAGGACAGACTATACATTACGAGCATGTTGAGTCGAACCTATGTAAAAGTCAGTTTTCGGTAAAGAATTTTCAAAAAGTTTTTAATGCTATACTTATGTTAGTGTATGTGCAACCAGCATCTTGTATAATATTTATTTGCATTATTTTGCCTTATGTATTTGCTCAGAGAAAATTATGTCGACAGTGTTCTAAGCAAAAAAAGAGGAAGCCAAGTAGTCTTACGAGTTTTTTTCTGCCCAGAAAATTGTGGACTGAGCATAGTTGACTATTTTGATTTGTATCATAAGCAATTATGTGAAATGATGAACTGTGGGTGGTAGGAGGGGTTGTATGGATTGTAAATAAGTAATGCATCATATATTTCTTTACTTCATAGTGACAATCTGTTGGGTTTTTTTTAGTTTGTAAGACTTGCAGATTGGAAAATTCTTATTATGTCAACAGCATCTTTGACATAATAAAAAACACTTTTTATTTTCAATATTATTTGATGCAAACCTGATATAATCACACCTATTAATAAGTGCTTCACAAGAATATAGCATTTTATGAAATAATACAAATTTTTTAACAGTTAACATGTAAACGAACAGTGAGAGCTGAATTTCTGCACATTTTTAATGGATGGTCAATAGATTAGAATTAATGGACATCAGATCTCAGGCACAATAAGAAAAATAAAAGAATAAAAATCAGGGAACCTGAGTAGTGATAGAGGTTGAATGAAGCAAACGACAAACCCTTAAGACAGCCATTTCTTTTTTGACTTCTTTATTGGAAGATTTTAAGTTGAAAATCATTTTTAAATTCTCATATATTCTAATAAAATGATTTATTAGAATATATGAGAATTTTAAAATTATTTTCAACTTTCAACTCTTAAGGCAGGTTTAAACTGAAGAGTCAATGGTCCTCATACTCCTCAAGAGAAGAATAAGCAATATCTCACAGCTAGGGGAAAAATGGTAACTATTCCATATGATTCCCACCTCCCTCCAAAAAGAAAAAATTTAAATTTGTTCCTGCAAATTTGCTGAGTTCTCATTCAAAACACCTATATTACAATAAAACTAATATTTAATTAACTATAACTTGATATGAAATATTGTTCCTAAAGGTGCAATAATTCTCACCTCATTAATGGAAGTAGACCTGGATGATACAGGGGTTGTATTCACGGCAGATCTGGTAATGGAGTCTTCTGACAACTGTTAAAAAAACATAAGTTTAAAATTAAAAAAATTTATTTTAACATTTTTGAAGGAAAAATTTAGGCATGCACATAAAGGTATTGGTTTTGATAAAACTTTAATACCATAGTTTTTTATAATAAAGAATGGAATTTAAAAGCGAAAAGGCATAATTTTAAAACCTCTAGCTAACAGAAATCTTCTCACATGTTGATTGTTTTGAAAATAACTGTGCATGCAATTTGTATTTGGCTCTCTTTAATGAATTTAGTAGACTGATTACACCAATTCTGACTTACAGTCAGGATAATCTTTTCAAAAATAAGTCAGTTTTATGAAATAACTGTTAGGGGATTCTTTTATGAGATACTAGTTTCAGATTACGTTACAGGGCACTAAAAACGAGGTCTTAATAGAATAGGAAAGATAGAAAATCGGCAAACTTAGAAGGTGAGTTCACTAAAACAATACACATGTTAATATGCATTATACAAATGTTCAATGTCACAGACACATTCATTAGGTCATTCCATGGTACTTAAAAAAGAAGACATTGGGTATCATGCGCATTACTCATGACATCACATGGGCAAAATGGTAGCTGATTGGAACAACAAATAAAACACAAAAATACTGTTTTAATTCCATTTATTACAATTCCAGCTGATTAGTGGTAAATAACTTGCCTACTATTAAGCTGAAAGTTTCCATGTGATTGGTAGATTTAGTTATCAGTATTTAATTCAATAATCAAACCAACTGATTTCGCCCATGTGACATCATATTCAACGCAGCCTTGTTGACTATGATGTCTATCATTAGTGACATCTATCATCTGTTTTAGTTACCTTAGGTATTGTTAAATTGTTATCATGGTAGGGTCGGACTCCGGAAGTGGTGGTAGACGAGAAGCGAGGAAGAGTATCATTGTAAAGAGCGTCTCACAAACATTCGATCAAATTAGATCACTCAATGCAGGAATGACTCATCGGACTGCATTCATTAGTTTAGGTTAGTAGCGCACGGCTGAGTCTACGGTTATAAAAATTCTACTATAATTGTCTTATTGCTTGTTTACTTGATGATGAGTTTGTTCATGCCTATAAAAAAATCAAATCAAAAGATTCTTTATTGTCATGTTCGTCAAGAACAGAAATGGTGTCAATTGTACAAATATAGGTTTATAATGTAGTAATGGTTGAATATGCACATGGTAATATAGTTCTCATGGCTAGTCAAAGTTACATTGTAGAAACTCGTTGGTAGAGTAGAATGGTTGATCTGTCAGCCAGTTGTGAAGTTTTGTCTTCAACTTGCCTCCTCTACATGTTCTTATATCCCCTGGTAGATGGTTAAAGAATTTAACCCCCTGGTATGTTGGTTTCTTTTCATACTGAGCAAGGCGATGTACTGGAATACTGTAAAGGTTACCATTACGTGTGTTGTACGTATGTAGATCATGACCTCTCAGTAAGTCCTACCCATCAGCATGCATCACCACTTCTTGTATGTAGAGTCCAGCGATTGTCAAGATCTTCAGAGTCTTAAAGGCTTGCCTGCAGGTGTCAAGTCGTTGGAGTCCGGCCAGGATTCACATTGCCTTCTTCTGTATGACAAGTATCCGTTGAATGTTCCTTGCTGAGGCTGCTCCCCAGACAGCAAGTCCATATCTTAAATGGGTTTCGAAGAGTGCGAAGTATGCAGTTCTTGCTGTTGTCAGGTCACTTATGGCTTTTACTTGTTTAAGTGCATAGACGCTTGAGTTTAGCTTCTTGCAGAGGCTGTCTATGTGTGGGGTCCAGGTTAGCAAGCTGTCAAGTGTTATGCCTAGGAATTTTACTTTTCTTTCCAATGTTACGCCTGGTATCTGTGGCGTCTCATCACATCGATGTCCAAATCCTATCTGGCTTGTTTTGGTGTGGTTGACAACCAGATCATTGTTGTGGCAGTATTGATAGGCTGTGTTGAGGAATGTGTATGTGTTTACAGCTATGTTATTCAGAGTTTTATCATTCACCAGCAAGGTGGTGTCATCTGCGTACATGATTGCCTGGCAATGATCTTGGAGATGTCTGGGCATGTCATTGGCAAATAAAATAAAAAGAACTGGGCCCAGAACAGAGACTTGGGGTACACCACGGGTTATTGGTAATGCACTTGACTGTATGTGCGATGTAATTCCTTTTTTTGTCTGCTGAAGTTCAACTACCTGATGTCGATTAGCTAAGTAACTTACAAACCACTCTTTGGCTTTTCCTGTTATGCCTAAGGCCTTAAGCTTAAAGATTATTAAATTGTGGCTTAAGCAATCAAATGCCTTTGAGAAGTCCAGGAAAAGTGCTGTTGATAATTTACGCTGCTCCAGGTCATCTATCACTGTTTCAACGAGTTTAATCATAGCTGTAGTCGTTGATTTACCCTTGATAAAGCCATGCTGTGTGTTTGTAAGGAGGTTATGATTGTTGCAGAAGGTAAGTAATCTTTTGAGAACTATTTTTTCACACAGCTTTGAGAAAGATTACTAGCTGTGGTTGGGCATCCTTTTTTGAGTTTTGGGTAAACTTTAGAAACTTTCATGCCCGATGGGAAATGTCCTTGATCAAATGATTTATTAAATATTATTACCAATGGAGTACATAGTTCGTCTATATAGTGTTTTAGCATTTTGGATGATATTTCATCATTGCCATAAGAGGTTTTTGATTTAAAATTTTTTACTATGTGTTCAGTAAGTGATGCGGACCGTAGGACCAAAAATGTTCAAAGAGTGAGTGCGAGTAGAGAATGCTAATAAGCACGGAGGACCACTGCTCTTCCGGAGCAGACGTGAGAATCAACTAATGAGAGAGATTAATAAATTGATTAGAGAGAATTAACTCACCACTGAGCTTGGTTGAACACTAATCCAGCAGGAGTAGTTGGAGACACTTGTGGTAATCCAGTCCACCTTCCTTGATCACAGTCCTAGAGCACAGAAGAGTAGTCGCGGAAGTACGAACGCTTCGAGAGTCCAGTAGACCGATCACATACCGCACAAACGAAGTTCTTGAAGGTCTGGATGAGTAGCACAAAGTTAGAGAAAAGTAACAAGTTAGAGAGTTAGAATTTAAAGCACACAAACTAATTGGTGAGTTGGAGAAAGAGACCACGCGAGAGAGGTGTTTGTACATCGAGAGCTTCTTGCGTTCTAATACATTGAGACTAAGCGAGAGAGTTGCTTACACGCCGAGAGTGTCGTGCTGTCTGGGGCGAAAACGTCGCCTCGCATCGCCTCAGGCGAGTGTAATTCTAGACCACCAATGAGAGCTCGAGTTTGAGGTGGCGTGATGGTTATTCTAAGGGCAGATAACCCTCTCTCTCTCTCTTGGTTTCGGTGAGAATGTGAAATACCAAAAATTCAATTCTTATAACTATAGAATATATGAACTAAGTACAATTATCTTATTACCTAACATACCGGCCACCTTGAAGTTATAAACTTCAATATAGAGAGAAAATGAAAAGATTACACACAACATATAAAGGGTGATGAGTTAAATGACAAAGAGCTTATTATTAAGTTATACTAAATTCTTAGAAGTTAAGAGTCCACCTAGTTTAGTGGCAGAGGAAAGACCTTGATTGCAGGTCGAGTGTAAGTCCCTGAAGGCGTCTTGATTGTGACCACTCGCACAGTGCCATCAGGTCCAGGGTGAACGTCAGTGATACGTCCAAGAGGCCAGGTAAGAGGTGGTGTCGGGGATTGCACCAAGACGAGATCTCCAATTTTGAGGTTCTCCTGGGGAGTGCTCCATTTGGAACGTTGTTGTAGAGAATGGAGGTATTCCAATTGCCAGCGATGCCAGATGCGTTGGTGAAAGGCCTGGACTAGTTGCCAATGGCGAAGTCGATTGGTAGGAACATCAGAGAGATCGTGTTCTGGTAGGGCAGCCAGAGGAGCACCAATCAAGAAGTGACCAGAAATTTCTTTCTTTGATCGGCACAAGTCAACAAAAAGTAACACGTATGCTAATACCCTTATGAGTTTTGTCCATGAGGAATATTTAGAGAGTATTTCCCACTCTGTGGGACCAGTTATAGTGAGCACACTAAGAGGTGTAGTCTTGATGTCATCCGCAGATTGAAGTTCTATTGGTGTGAAGTTAGGAATCGGCCAGTGAGGCTTAGATAGACTTAACCATGAGGGGCCGTGCCACCACAGTGGGTGGTTGGCGAGTTGAGATGCAAGAACACCTCGGGAAGCACAATCAGCTGGATTGTCTGTACCTTTAATGTGTCGCCAATGATGACCAGGAATAATTTCTTGAATTTGAGCGACACGATTTGCTACAAAAGTTTTCAATCGGTAGGTAGGTGTTTGTAGCCACGTGAGCACTACCGAAGAGTCACACCAAAGTGTCAGTTCATTAATCTTGAGATGAGAAAACTGTCTAAGGCAATAATTAATTAGCTTGGACAAAAGATGAGCTCCACAAAGTTCTAAACGAGGCAGGGTCACCCGTTTCAGAGGGGCCACACGAGTTTTTGACAAAATTTGTCTCACAGTCACTTCTCCGCTAGAAGATTCACAGCGGAAATACACTATTGCGGCATAACCAAATTCTGAGGCATCAGAAAAGCCGTGTAATTCAATTACATTAGCGTGGGCTAGCGGAAATGCTCGAGGCATCTTGAGTTGAGAAAGGTAACGACTAGTGTCATTAATGAATAATTGCCATTTATCGGCGAGATCAGGGGGGAGAGCATCGTCCCACTTTAGGCCTTGAGCCCATAGGAGCTGCATATAGCATTTAGCTACCATGATTAATGGAGCTAGAAAACCGCAGGGATCGTACAATTTTGCAATGAGGCTTAATACAGAGCGTTTGGTTAATTTGTCTGTTTGATATTGAAAAGAATAGCGAAAACAATCTTCCTCAGGGGACCAGTGCATACCCAGAATGGAGAACTGATGAAGTTGTGCTTCTTGCAAGAAACTAGGAGTCTCTAGATGTTCCGAAGGGAACCTGTCGAGGAGCTGGTTGGAGTTGGACGCCCACTTCCGAAGTTCGAAGCCGCCACAACCTAAGAGTTGGATGAGCTGGTCTTGAAGTTCAAGAGCCGCCTCCACGGAGTCTGCACCAGTGACAATATCATCCACGTAGGTATGATGACGTAGTGAGTTAGCTGCCTGAGGAAAGTCAGCACCTTCATCCTCCGCAAGTTGGGTCAGAGTTTTAATTGCTAAGTATGGAGAGCTGTTCATCCCGTAGGTGACAGTGGTGAGTTTGAATGTGGATATTTTTGCGGAAGGATCATCACGCCATAAAATGAGTTGAAAATGTTGATCGTCAAGATGGATTTTTATTTGACGAAACATCTGGCGTATGTCACATGAAAACACTATTTTATGAGACCGGAAGTTCAAAATAATGTCACAAATATCAGTCTGTAACTTTCTACCGGTGAAAAGAATATCATTGAGAGAGTAACCAGAACTGGTGTTGCTACTGGCGTCAAACACAGTCCTAAGTTTTGTTGTACTGCTAGAGTCTTTCAATACACCATGATGAGGGAGATAATAGTGAGGGATGTCATCAACATGGTCTATTTTGGTCATGTGACCGAGAGCTCGATATTCAGGGATGAAAGAGCGGTAAAGCTGAGCAAACTGAGGTTGTGCGTTAAATTTTTGTTCAAGAGACAGTAAACGCTTTTCAGCAGTACCCAGAGAGAGGCCAAGAGCAGAGGGATCCGTTCTGAACGGAAGTCGCACAACATAGCGACCAGTTGAGTCACGAGTATGAGTCTTTACAAAGTATTCGTCACAAGTGATCTCTTCTTGTGATTTAACACTGATGGGTGGTGCCTCTTCTTGTTGCCAGAATCGTTGTAAAGATGAGTGCAAGAGATCATCACTAGTAGACAGAAGAGATATTGAGAAGTTGACCGCAGCATCCGTAGTCGAAGCACAAGGAGCTTGACCCATGAGTATGTAGCCGAAGTGTGTGCCTATCACATGAGGCATGTGAGGCCCAAGCGAATAATTCTCTTGAGTAAGAATTAGAGGTAATAGAGAGCTACCTATTAATACATCAATGCCACCAGGTAAGTGGAAGGAAGGGTCAGCGAGTGTAAAAGGCTTGACCTTGTCCCACACATCAGAAGCGATACGAGTGCGTGGTAAATCCACGGAGATTTTATCTAAAATGTGAAACTGATGTTTGTTGGCCAATGTGTGGCCAGAGAGCGTTTCCAAATTTAGATACATTGCTCCCTTTGTAGAGGAGGAGTTTTGAGCGAGTCCAGATATTTTTAGATTTGAAGCATGTCGCTTGTTGTTCAAGATATTAGCGGCACGTTCAGAGAGAAGATCACACATAGAGCCCGTGTCAAGTAATGCTCTAAAAACATGAGAAATTCCTTGAGAGGTGGTTAGCTTAATTAAAGCTGTACCGAGTAACACCGTATAATTAGATGAAGAGAGAGAGTTAGAGCTATTTTGGGCAGAGCAATTTAATACATCAGCAGAAGAGACAAAGAGAGATGAAGTTGTAGCTATATCTCTAGAAGTAACATTAGGTTGATCTTGAGGTCTAGAGGACGTATGACTATCTCGAGAGGGTTGACGAGAGAGATTAACATCAAAATGTAACATTGTATGATGTCGCTTGTTACATGTGCGACACGTTGATTTAGACTGACAATCTTTCGAGCTGTGATTACCAAGGCATGAGAAACAACGTTGGTGTTTTTTTACTAATTCATATCTTTCATGAGGTGAGTTCTTTTTAAAGGTATCACAAGCATATATTTTGTGACCCGTTTTATTACAAGCAAAACATTGCCAAGCGTTGTGTTTATTAGTTCCCGACTGTGACTGAGAACTGTTTGTGTTGTGATCATAGAGACACCACTGTGTGAAGAATTCATCCTTTTTACCAAAGCGTGTTTTTGTTGAGTTTGTAACCGTGATGAGATATTTTTGTTCACAAAAGGAAAGTTGTGTATATTAGCGTCTTCAGTTTGCGAGCACTCAATGTTCAAATATTTTATTATTTCTTCCACACTAGGTAAAGAGTGAGGACTAAAGTCTTCATTCGCATTAGATCGAAAACTTTCAAGTTTTTTACAGAGCTCATTGTCAAGTTTACGCAACAATAATGCAGATAAAAGTGGGTTATTTTGAGTCACATCACATCCTAATGCCTTCAAGGCTTGTGAATGTTCAGTAAAAATGTTCATGAATTGACGAAGTCCCTTCAAAGAGGTAGCACTAACAGCAGGTAAGTCTAAGAGTTGATTGAGGTGTAGAGATTGCAACCTGCGAGTATTGTGATATCTATCTCGTAGTAAATTATAGGCCACGAGATAATTAGGTGCGGAGAGAGTTAAACTTTTTACTAATGTTAAAGCATCACCTTGTAACACACTGAGTAAGTATTGGAACTTAGCCACACTGGAAAGGCTTGCATTACGATGAATCGTCGTATCAAACAGATTAATAAAACTTGTCCACGTTAGTGGATCACCAGAAAACTTTTGCAGGTCTATTTTTGGTAACCTGACTAGAGAGGATCCAGAATGTGAAACAGTACTACTATCACTCAGTGAGCTAGGTGTTTTTGGTTCGACAGGAGGAGTAAGTACCTCGATGATTGCTGTCAAATACGCAAAGAGAGTTTCAATTTCATCTTGGTCGGAAGATAAAGTTTCATCTGACACACCATCGTCAGAATCAAGAGCTAAAACCCGTTGAAGGTTATTATCAAAATCAGCCTTTTTCTTTTTTATTTCATTAGAGAAGGCGTTTAGCTGTTTAACTTGTACAGAGGTTAGAGATTCAGTTTGAGTGGAGAATTCTTCTAGAATACCCTTCAATTTATTAAAACGCACTTTGAGAAGAGCAGTTACACGTGAGTAAATGGAACTGTTAAATTCACCCATTTTGGGAGGCATGGTGAGATAATTAAACGATAGTTAATTACAAGAGACAACAATACAGTGATATGAACCAAAACATAAATTCATAAACATAAATTTTTTGGCATAAACAAGCTAATTATTTTGGACACACTGAGATATGAGATAATTAATCAACTAAAAAATAATATACAGGCTCAACTTTAATCATTAACACAGTTTCAAAGAGAGTGACACAAAACAATTTATGAGGTTTTCAAAAAACAATATTTTTCAAAGAATAATTTTCCTTTACAAATTACAGTAATTAATAACATGAATGACAAAGGAATAATAAAAACATTAAAAGAGAATAAGTAAAACTAAATCTAAAAAAATACCTTTTGTTAATGTAGTCAAACGTTTAAGTTATGTGGCAAACTTCAATTCAACAGATCATAGGTCATAGTTGAATTTAACAATATTAAACAAAAATGCTCAAACGAAAATTGACAAAATGATAATCACTAATCAATAATAACTAACAATAATAATCCATTCAAAGAAATCAAAGTAGAAACAACAACATGATGTGTATAACATGAAATACATTAACAATTACTTGATTGATAAAAATCAATTATTACGATTGAACTAATTAAAATATGAATAAATACCTTTGTGATAGTTAATGACAAAGCCTACTATTTGACTGTTAATGCTGGACACTCAATGTTACTTTATAAGTGAGAAAAATAACAATCTCATATAACCTTGTTAGAATAGAAAATCTATGTCCAAATTGCTATTAAAATAGAGTGAATAATTATTCTAATACAGTCATACAAAACATACAGAACACTCTACTGTATTAGTGCAACAAAGTAAAAGCAAAAATAATATAATTCATACAAAGTAAATCAATACATGTCAAGAATGTAAACAAACAACAATGTTTATTTGACAGTTGTTGACATTTCAACCTTAGAGAGAGAGAGAGAGAGAGGGTCACTGGAATTTCCTGTCGTTATTGATCGCCTCGCGCGGCTATATCTAGTACAAGGGGTGAAAACAGGTTTTAGATACTTGAACTGTACATCACAACACTTAACTTTGACAAACTGTTTCATTAGTAGAAAATAATGATTGATTGTAAAAGAAACAACTGAGTCGAAAAAATGTTTCCTTTGTTTTAAGAATTAACAATTCAATTGAGAGAAATAATAGTGGTTCAATTAATCTCTTTGTTGATTAGAGTTTTTGTTGTAATTAACACAATTAATTAAATACAAATAAATGGCTGTCGTCCACGGATGATACAATTGATCCGTCCCGGAGCTGACCAAAAATGTTCAGTAAGTGATGCCAAAAATGTTCAAAGAGTGAGTGCGAGTAGAGAATGCTAATAAGCACGCAGGACCACTGCTCTACCGGAGCAGACGTGAGAATCAACTAATGAGAGAGATTAATAAATTGATTAGAGAGAATTAACTCACCACTGAGCTTGGTTGAACACTAATCCAGCAGGAGTAGTTGGAGACACTTGTGGTAATCAAAAGTCAAAAGTCAAAACAATCTTTATTCATCATATATACAATCTTGGTATAATTGAATAGTGTCAAGAAACTAATCTAAATATAAAGGATCTTTTGGTAATCATTTTGATAAAAATAAAATGAAATATACTTAACATATTTACAAAGTTTCAACATTTAACATCATTTAGCTAAGTCATAAAACTCTGAAAATGAGTAAACTACTTTACTTATTAGGTACTCTTTTAAGGATTTTTTAAAAATATGCATCTTTTTTTCATTTTTTATTGTTTGTGGAATGAATTTTAAAAGTAAATGCCCATATAAGTAGGTTTTTTAGTGAAAAATTTAAGGCGATGGCATGGAAGTATTTCGTTTTTTCTTCTTGTGTTGTAACGATGGTTGGGTTGGTAGATATCTTCATCTGTTAGTTTATTTTTTGTAAAAAGAATTGTATCCAAAATATATTGTCCATAAACTGTTAAAATTTTTAATTCTTTAAAATGTTTTCTAACTGATTCATCTCTTTCTAATTTTAGCATGATGCGAATACTTTGTTTTTGTAATCTTAATATTTTGTCAAGGTTTGAAATTTTAGTACCCCCATATAAACAAACGCCAAAAGAAATATGTGTATGTATGTATGAAAAGTATATTATTCTTAATGTCCGAATATCTACCAACGACACCATCCTAGAAAGTGCATAGAGCCCAGAATTTATTTTCCTTAAGATTTTTTGAACATGATCATTCCAGTTTAAGTTTTCGTCTACTGATAAGCCTAAAAAATTGGTTCCATTTTTTCTTTCAAGTAAGTTATTATTTATTAAAATATTTGGTTGGAGTGTTTTTCTATTTTGTTGAGTTTTAAATAGTACAAAATTAGTTTTCTCTGTGTTTAAATGTAAATTATGAGCTTTTAGAAATTGCCTGATGCTTTCCAATTCAACGTATGATACCACTTCAATTTCCTGTAATGTTTTTGCTGATACTTTCAGATTAGAGTCATCTGCATACATACAGATGCTATTTTTAGGGATATTTATAAACGTATCTGCCAAGTTATTTAAATAACATATGAAAAGCAAAGGGCCCAATATGGATCCCTGGGGGACTCCAAATTTTGTATATTGAACATTCGAGGGAATTTTAAGGATTGTGTTTTCTTTCGATAAATGAGTTATTTCAACATACTGTGTTCGACTTGTTAGATATGACTCAAACCATTTCAATGAACGTTTTGCTACCCCTAACTTTTCTAATTTTACTATCATTAGTGAATGATTTACGCTGTCAAATGCTTTTGACAAGTCCATAAAGATTCCTGCGGTAATATCATTTTTATCAATTG
This sequence comes from Stictocephala bisonia, assembly GCA_035578905.1. NCBI lineage: Eukaryota > Metazoa > Arthropoda > Insecta > Hemiptera > Membracidae > Stictocephala > Stictocephala bisonia. The sequence continues at coordinate 318,475 of JAQJVL010000320.1, forward strand.
AATCTATGATTGCTTCAATAAAGTCAACTCAATCCAGTCCACCTTCCTTGATCACAGTCCTAGAGCACAGAAGAGTAGTCGCGGAAGTACGAACGCTTCGAGAGTCCAGTAGACCGATCACGTACCGCACAAACGAAGTTCTTGAAGGTCTGGATGAGTAGCACAAAGTTAGAGAAAAGTAACAAAGTTAGAGAGAGTTAGAATTTAAAGCACACAAACTAATTGGTGAGTTGGAGAAAGAGACCACGCGAGAGAGGTGTTTGTACATCGAGAGCTTCTTGCGTTCTAATACATTGAGACTAAGCGAGAGAGTTGCTTACACGCCGAGAGTGTCGTGCTGTCTGGGGCGAAAACGTCGCCTCGCATCGCCTCAGGCGAGTGTAATTCTAGACCACCAATGAGAGCTCGAGTTTGAGGTGGCGTGATGGTTATTATGAGGGCAGATAACCCTCTCTCTCTCTCTTGGTTTCGGTGAGAATGTGAAATACCAAAAATTCAATTCTTATAACTATAGAATATATGAACTAAGTACAATTATGTTATTACCTAACACTATGTCTAAGCTCTGTTTCATTAGTTCTAGATAAGATGGTTAGTGAGTGATTTGTATTTTCTGTTATGCAGTTGACAGTTGCAGCTTAATAATTGTTATTTTTTAGAGTCTCTTCAGCTATGGTAGTGAAGTATTGGTTTAAATGAGCTGCAATTTTCTCTTTTTCTTGGACCATTTCACCTTCTATTTGAAGACTTATTTCAGATGTTTGTTTCTCCTTAATTCTTACTTTGTTAATAATATTCCACACAGCTTTTGACTTATTGTCAGCGTTGTTAATAAAGTTTTTAGTAGCTATTTTTCTTAGAGATTTCAGCCTTAAATCGTACACTTTCTTTATTTCTTCTGCCTCTCTCTTAAAGTGTAAATCTCCTGTTGTGTCATACTGATACAGTACTTTAAGGTAATTGTTTTTCAATTCAATGGCTGGTGTCTGCAAAAAGTTTAGGTTTGAGTTTAGGTTTTTGTCTTTTTATTGTTTAAGGACATGCAATGCAAACAGTTGTAAATCAAGTAGCAAATTTGAAACTGACCAGAGTCCTACCTTTTTCGATGAGCCCCGTTTTTTGACTAGGTATTGATAAACATTTGCATATAAAGGAATCGATAGTATATTTAAAATTCACTTTTGCAGTATTCCTTGTTATTAGAATTTATGTTTTACTAATCACATTCATTAATAACTGCATTATATCTGTTACTTTAATCTGCTTGGTCCATAAATCCCAAGATCAGATTGATCTGTTTGGTTTACACAGATGCCGTATCGCACTTAGCGTTACTTTCCCGTAACGTCATGGACACATTATGGCGCAATTGAGCATAAGAGAGACTATATTATTAGTCCAACTATCCTTAACAGCCGTTTTAACATATGTTTGGGTCAATCCTATTCACATTGGTCTCTTTTTATGGTATCTAAGCCATATGGACTTCCCATGCAATTAAAATGGCGGCTGAAATGGGCGGAGTCAATCCCTTTATCTTACACGTAATGTCATAGACGCCGTACCTCACGCTGCTTGCAGTGCAGCTGGCATCGTAGTTTTGGCGCCAGCATTTCCAGCATCTTTGGTTGGTTGTACGCCTGTTGTAATATACTGCGTTCTTTTATTGTTACTTGTAGTTTTATATTGTTGTGTTATTTTTAGTTGTGTAAATGTACTGTTAAATTTATCTGTCCTATTATGTAAAAATAGCTCATATTGATGACGTGAACTTTGAAGATTTTGTGCTGATATTATTATTTGAGGACTACTACATACAAAAAAATATTAAGACGTACACTTTTCATGATGTAATTCATAAATGCAACCATTTATTGTATTTAGCCTTATATAAATATGTCTTTTAATGATTATTCAATTTTTAACCAACTTGTGATTTTAACCGAATATTGTGTAAAATAAACATTGTAACATATTAAAACACATTATTCAATTATAAAAATTATTTTAAAATATTTTTAATTTTTTTCCATTCCCAATACCTTTAAAGTAAGAAGAAAAAAACAACATTGAGGATTCAAATTTTTTGTATAAGTATCGTAATCTCAAAGTTCATGAAATTCATCATGATGCTTAAAGGGTTATAAAACTTCCCAAAAGTGTTTGAAAATCTTAAATTTATCAACTTTTTAAATTAATTACAGCATTATTAATTTTATCCAATCAACTTGGAACTATATAATTTCATTTTTCTAAGATTTAGATTTAAAATTTAACAAAACTCCCCCAGTCTGCATTTAAATGTCTGTTGTTTTATATTTTTTATAGGGCAAATGTTTTGTAAATTTACTTTTTGCTACCAGAGTTGTGAAATCAATTGGTGTGAAATGTTTGTAACTCTAAAGAATCTTAAAGAGGTTTTAAAGAATAACAAAAGACTTAAAAAATAATGTCAAAAAATTTTTTTTAAGTAAAAAAACAAAAAACTTCAATTGCCAGTTCATATGGGCCTACAGGCCTTTGTACGAACTTTATTCAATGATTCAATGAGTGAAGTACCAACAGTCGGCTAGATTGGATTTAAACCTTGGAGCTAAGAATCCACAGTCTAAAGCCTTAGCCACTAAGCCACCACGCCGGTAACTTCAGAACAACTATTTTATTCTGGAACAATCTTCACAAATTTTGAGAGAATGGCAATCAATTTGTAAATTTATTTTCTCTCTAGTAAAAAAATTCTATCATCCTAAATGTTTATAGAGCATAACTACTTACATGAAATAAATGACAAAGATTCTTTATGGAAGATGTAAGAAACACTGGTACATTTCTTCGCTCAATGACAGTATTCGCATCACTTCCGCCTCCACTGAAAAAACGTTCCCAAAATCCCATCTGTTCTTCTTTCTCAATGTCCTCTTTTAGTCTTGCAAGTGCCAAGACCTCTGCATTCTTTACTGTTCTTATGAAATCCTAAAAATAGAAACGTTTGTATACAATAGAACAGTTTCAACCTCAGAGTATTGATACATTTTTAGGAATGCTTGGAAAAGACGCAGGCGAAGAAGGAATGAAGTAAAAACAAGCTATGGGAAGTCAAGTAAAAAGGTATAATTAAAGTTGTCCGAGGTGAAACACTGACAAGGAATATGGTTAAGAGGGCAGATAAAGAGAGCTGGAAAACAGTATAGACAAAATTAAATATTAATAAATAAAAAAGACCCCTTTGCAAATGCCCCCAAGTACAATAAATATTGGTTTACTATGAACATTTTTTTCATAATTCATTAGATAAGAAATAAACAACTATTGTAAGAACCTGGCTTTGAAATTTTTGTTTATATTTTTATAAACATAATATAACAAGCATTTCCAAGACTATTTCCTGTTTAATCTAACTCCATGCATTTAACAAACTACCTTTTTGGTGTTATTAAAATATTAAATCCTTAATTACCGTAATCCTTAACTAATATTTTAATGTTACGTCATAGATATACAGTGGCCTTGTAACTATTTGGATTAAAACTATCCAAAATCTTGTCTGATTCAAATCAGATTAAAATAATGCTAACTTATTTTTTCAGCAAGAAAAATCAGAACGTCATCGAGAGTGCCTGTAAATGTTGCCCTACTTTATGCATGCCAAAACAGTATAGCAATACACATGTGCTGCAAATGAAGACACATTCAGTTCTCGACACCTTTATTGTGCTTAAAATTACATTTCTTGCCCCTTCTGTATCTTTAGAATGTTGTGCTAGGCATTTCATTTCCCGCATAATGTTATTTGTAGTAGTAACTTTTTCATCGGTAGTCAGTGACATAGATGAATAGTAAATTGTAACGGTTTTGCGACTTTAATGCTTCAATTTCCTTTTTGCTTATATGTTTTGATATAAAAAAACACAGACAGCATTTAATATTGATACATGTTTTAGAGATTTCCAACTCTTCAAGATTTTTCAAAACTAACGCGTTTTGACCAGTATAAAACTCCTGAGATCTTTAACTACTTACTATCTTATTTTACACATAAAACTAAATATTGCTTGGACAGCCTCCCAACCACTCACCATGGATCGGATTGCTACAGGGATTTAGTTGGTCATTTACGTACGTGGTGAGTGTAGTGGTTTCTGGTCCCCCGTACCTTGTTGGCACGTCTTTTAGATAAGTTGAATTTTTTAACATTTAGAAATTTGTTCTGCGTATTGTTGATTGGTAAGATGGTATCTTGTCTTGGTTTTATGTATTATTTTCATAACTGTGTGTATCTGTAATAGTTTGTAAGAAGACATGATTTTTTTATGAGTCCATCATAATCGATTCGAATTGTTAAAGGGTTTTATAAGTTGATATGGATTAGTTAAGTAAAATTAAAAAAATTGTTTTATGTGATACCATGAAGTAGTAAGTTGTAATTGAAAACAACAGGAGTTATATACCAATTGAAATGATGTGTTAGTTTTTTTTTTTTAAATACTTGAAGGGTTCGAAATCTCCGACAAATTTACCAATACGAACAATCCAACTATAGCAAATAACTATAAGACAAAAGCATCTGATATGCATAACTTAGGTATATTTGACTTTAAAAGGTCATCAACCTCCCACAGACAACTCAACCTTGAACTCCTGCGAATACAGAACTAATTCTATCCGGATAAGTTTGCCACTTCATTGATCCGAAAAGTCACAAGTCCACTGTCAATACGTAAATGAGATTCACCTCAATTTTAGGAGTGGCAACACAGACAGGTTTGTACTGGAAGGCTGGGCCCTCCAGGTCCAGCAGGTGGGACCGCACCCATTTGCTGTAGCCACGCCCTTCCATTTCTCCCAGGCTACTTTCTACTTGACATATAAGCTCCCGTAACCCTGGCTGCGATAACACCTGTAAAACAAAATTAGTATCATAACACCACCAATACAAATCAATTGTAGGTATTGCTATTATTTTCAAATTAAATAATTGTTTTTAAATAATAAAAAAAAAAAAAAAAAATCAGCTTTATCATCACATCATCTGCTTATTTACAGCTAGAAAATGGAGATGACAGTGTTGTCCAGATTATAATAATATTTCATTACCTAACGTTTTTATGTACGTAATTTCATTTATAGCTAGTAAGACTCATTTTATACATTAAAAAATTGATGTGTTCATTGTAAAAAACAAGAACAGTGTACTTATGAAAAATTTAATTTGATGATAACAGCAATCTTGTACCAGATTTTGAGTGGGCGAGAAATAGCTACCTGACTAAGGAACGTCGATGGGTGTGATGAACTAATTGCAGATTTATGCTATAAAAACTATTTTTATGTTATTTTTTAAGAATATTTTTTTTTCTTTAGTAATATCTGGCTACCAAATATCAGATAAGAAAGTTGAGTCCTGTAGAATTTAATTCTTAAACTTCATTCCAATAAAAATATTAACATTAACCTTACCTTTGTTAAACGGAAAAGCATGTAAGCATTTCTAGAACTCGCTAGATCTATCATTTTGAACCGATCAATGAGCTGATGGAATATTTCTGAGTATACGAGGAGGTTCTCAGCAATGAAAGGCAGCCAGCGGGAGTCTATACGCGAGGACTCCCCTCTTGGACGATGGTACCTGTTCAATATATTGAATAGGTAAATAATGTTATTATTTTAAGAAAAATTATAATGTAGCATATATCACACTTATATCATAAATTAATAATCAGATGTAATTTTAAATTTGAACTCTATGAATGAAGTATAATTGTATTTTTATTTTACGTGAACATTACTTTTCTTAATTTGATTTCCGTTTTCAGGACATTACAGGACCTACATTTAATATAAATAAAATTGGCAAATGTATAAAATTACAGTAGTCTTATACTTTCTGATGTACCTAGTCCTGTAGTCCAAGTATCTCCATGGCTGTATGTAACTCAACCATATCTCTAGGATCTGTTTGAAGGATGAGTCCAAAGGCCAGTGCTGCATCGTCTGTCGAATAAAGTGGTACACTTTCTGTTGGCTTGAGGGGATGATTACTCTGCAATGAAAAGTCAATTACTAGCTTAACTAAAAACATAGATTCCTGTATTTATAAATAGCTAATGAATTTACATACGTATATTTTCATGGATAGACTTCCCTATTCCCTTTCATTATGGAGTAATATGCAGTTAAGTACTTTATCTGTAAATTTAGTACTTCTTTTGTTTAGGAGAGACCGATCTCCTTCTTACTCAGCCTATTCTCGATAGACCATACTTAGGGTTAAGTGGAAGAGAGGACTTTATAGTCCTAACTTTGCTCCTAATAAAGACCATTTTCATTTTATTAGAATATTGATCTGTGCAGGGAACTTATTCAGACAGAGTAAGGGGGTGAACCAGTACAGTATAAGGTTAATATTCCTGATAAATAATTCCAGTCCAGACCGGATTCAAACCTGTGCTATCTCTAGTCCAGGCTCAAAGTCCTGATGCCTTAGACTGCTCAGCCAACAGTTCGCCAATTATCACACTTATATTGTAATAATTTTCTGTTGTGTAATGTTCATTTGTATTGCATTTCTACCAAAACGTACTATAATTAAGTGTTCAGTATTATAATCACACCAGTATTCATCAATCTGTATTGTCGAAAATATTCTTAATACTATGTAAAACACCAATGCTCTAGTAGCAATTTCTCTAGTTCTCTAATAGAGTTCCAGGTAAATGCACCTCGAACTACATGTCTGCCTCAATCTGATTGGCTTAGATAAGCCGAATTAATCTTGTCTCTTGTCTGCTCATATTTTTTTCTTCTCCATGTAGCTTCAGCTGCTTCAACATATTTCTTTTAAGGTAGTGCAGCCAAAGTTTTTGAATTTTAATTCAACATTTTTATGCAAATATTTATTCATCTACATCTTATAAGCGTGTAAACAGTATTATTTAATTTTCAATTACTTATTCTTGTACTTATTCTTGAATAGATCATTTTCAGCAACCTTGAGGCCAGTTCATCTTGGAAACGGTTTGGGTTTACAAACCCAAATTTTAAAATTAAATATAACCAAAATGACATATTTAATTTAATTATTTATTTTTAAATTCAATCTGTTTATATTTGTTAAAAATAAATGTATTCATTTGCCGGATAGAAAAATCATATCATTGTGTTTGGTTGAATTTACACTATATTTTGCAATCTTCAATTCCTAAACATATTAATTTGTTTAGACGATAAACTGGTCCCAAACGTATAATACAATATACGGCAGTGAGGCATCTTTATTCTAATACTACTCGCATGCACAGTGACAGGCACACGCACCGTCTGTCACAGCCCGGTTCCCCAACTAACTGCCTTAGGTTTACCCCTTACTCAACTCTCTCATGCTCTCAGACACAACTCCCATGGGTGGGTCTGCTCCTGTATGGTTCTGCCCATCTGTGATAGTGAGAAAGTACATAAACTGGTCAATTATGTTGTCGCTGATTACAATTCATCCACGCATATTATATAGCTGGTGGCTAAATACGCCAATAATACTTATGTCAATTTAGTACTAATGTACTCAAGATTAATATTTTATTTTATTTACTTAATGCTATTTTAGCCTATTTAAAAATGAGTAATTGTTTTTTCTAACAGATCGTTTAATCAGTGAATGTACATATATGAGTAGCTTCAATATAATAGATTTGTGAATAGTTTTCCTATTTTTTTTTAAATGCCTGGCAAGTACTAGTTTCATGAGCGTACAAAGCGTTCTAAAAGTACAGTATCAGATTCCATTAAGATGAAAAGTTTGTTGGAATTACATTATTCGAGTTTGACCGTTCAAAAATATGTAATACTTAGTAATGTTTGAAATATAGATTCTCTAAGTAATTTTGTTTTTTTTAATCTGATTATACATTAATTCCAACTTATAAAAATTTATATTTACAAACTTTTATATTTATTCTACTTTATTGCTATATAATTTCCTAAGTTCAGGGTTACCCAGGCGTAATAAATGTGTACATCCTTAAATAGATATGAATGTTTATGTATTTAATACCCCATCCGTAGTCTATTCATGCTTATCATTGTCTTGATCAATAAACCATACAAAATAACTGAGGTCATAATAATTTGCTTCCTATTCATTATTAGTTTATTAATCTTAATTGTCCTCAATGGGTAAGCTGTTTATGACAAAATATTTGTCTTTACAGAAATAAATTAATGCTTACCAAACTAAATTAACACATATCACCTGACGATCTGTTACAAACTTTTATAGCATTATGAAATAAAATGTGTACAGTATCTAGTTCATAATTTTGTTGACACATTTTATCTGATTATGATATATAATCCCAGACATTACAATCTTGTCTAAAAGCATGCAGAAGAATATTTATCCTGTTTTCAGTAGAAGTGTGCGTACTGCGTGGAAATTCTCATTCTGGATTGTCACGTAAGGACAGCAGAATGAACAGAACACAGTCTCTACTTTGTCAAAACGCAACAAGAACAAGCAAATCGGGCGGGCCGATGAGTCACTCAAGTCATATGTGAAGAGTTTGAAGGAAGGGGTAGTAGGGGTAAGGTGAGAAAATACAGACTAAAGAGTGGGGAGCCTTGAAATACATGCGCACACTTATGAGCCTCCGTCTGCTCAAGTTAAAGCGACAGTGCTACGATCTATCGGAATTCAGTTGTCCCTAACGCCGGCCGTACCATCTTAAGGTTACATGCCAAAGCTCATAGAGTAAAGTTTAAAACATTGTTCTGTCCACTATTTTTAACAAAATAGAACACCTGACTGTTGCTGTGAGTGTGTAGTGATTTATTGGTATTATTGGGTGCACCCACATCAAGAAAAAGGCATAGTTACCAGCCACAATATTGGAATAAAGGTTAGTGAATATATAAATACAGTCTATTTTGTCTCAATAACACAACATTAAGTAAAAAGCAGATTATATATGGAATATAATAAACTGTTTTGTTATGAAACAAATTTCTTGTTAGTACTTTTTAAGCTCATCCATTGCGCTGGAGTCTTCAACGAGGCTGTTGGCAAAATAGTGGAGGTGTTTAACTAGGAGACGTACTGCGTGAAGGTGTTCACTACTGGGTAGTTGGTCTGAGGACCACAGCATCTGTGGCTGTCACAACACAATAAATAAATCAATAAACTTGTTCGCAGTTTATAGTTGTGAAAAAAATTAACAATAAATTCAATAAAAACTTAGGAACCCATAAGCTGCAGAAAAGCAAAAATTGGTGATGATTTTGAAAGTGTATACTCACGTAAAGTGATACTTCAAATGCTTGAGGCCCTATATATTATGGATAAACAACCTAAGTACATATAAAACGTTAAAAGGAAAAGAGTAACATTTTAAAAGGTCCAAAAAATATTTCCCTGTGCACATAGGTTAAGTGTACTAGTTTTTCTTCTGTATTCATTAAATCAGGGTGGCTACTCAATCTAGTACAAAAAATTCAAGCACAATTCAAGGTTTTTCCAAGGGGTTTCAAACAAAATTCAAGGCGCACTTATAGAGGAAAATATTTGTGAATCGACGTAATCACTAATAATAATAATAATAATTTATTTATTCCATCCACAGCATACATACAAAACACATCAATACAAAAGTAATACAATATTTACAGAAGTATATAATAAATAACATAACATATTTTACAATTAAACTAAAAAACACATACTCCAAACACCTGTTCATAATAAAGAATACCATACATGACTTCTGTGATACTGACCTTGAGAATCTACACAATGTATTCTTATTGTTACTTTAATAGATTAAATCCTTGATTATGTGGATAAAATAAATAGAAATGAATAGGTCCTCTCAGGCAATGCCTGATTAGAGGCACAAATTTACTTTTAATAAAAAGAGGTACTATGGCAGTCTGCTACTTATATAATTCTTCTCTTTTATAAATAAAGTTTGTTGGCTCTTAAAGTAAAATTTTACATAGCAAACACATTTAAATGAAAAAATGTTGTGCACTGATAAATACATACAAAATCACAGATTAAGAAAATGAACAAAATGTATTTACAATTTTACAGTAGTCTCCACTTCCCAAATAAAATAACAAATTTTTTTAACTCCATTATGTAACTATAACTAGCATACAATGAACTATCCTCTTCTACTTATATTTATAATCAGTACTTAATAACATTCGTCATAGACACAATACATAAATTTACGCTTAACCATACATGCGCATATGCTCTCACACACATCACATTTACGACAGACCTCCATAAACAACCATACATGCACACAATTACTACATATATTTACATTGAACCATACACACACATACACTCATAACATCTCATTTACTACAGGCCTTCATAAGAACCACGCATACACACAATGAATATTTACAATTACACTTATGTACAACTAACACAAGTATACAACAACTCTCACAAACAATAATACATGAAATTGATATAATATTTACGCTGACACATATTTTCACACATACACACACACCCCTCTGTGGATACAAGTACACACGCACAAACACATACACCCACTCGCATGCTGGTACATAATATATTTTAACTCCCAACTAACCCTTTAAGACAAATCTTTAACTCTTACTTTTACTTAATTTCTGTAAGTTATTTAAAAGTGGTTCTATGTTCTCTAATCTAAATAACCAAACACAAACCATTTTCTTAAATTTATTTATATTATTTGCCCTCCTTATATGCATTGGTAAAGTATTAAAAATCTTCGGTCCCAGATATTCAATAGTTTTCATAAAATATGTAACATTTGGTTTTGGGACCAATAGATTACTTTTTGACCGTAACTTATTTTTATAATGATTTTCATCGACATATATGTTTCCACTGTTCTCGTAAAATACCCTCAAAACCTTATACACGTAAATATACCGAAGTGGCAATATTTTTAATTCTTTAAAAAATGGCCATGAAGGTTCTAGCACATGTTTGTTTAATATAGTTCTTACAATTCGTTTTTGTTTCAAAATAATAGTTCTAAGATTGCTCAAATATGTACCTCCCCAACACAAAATACCATACACAAGCCTAGAGTAAACAAGGGAAAAATTAACCGATCTCAACACAGAAACTGGAGCAAGAGGCCTCAAAAGGAATAACAGTCTCAATACAGAATTTATCTTCTTACTTAATATACTGATATATAACTTCCAGTTCAACTCCCTATCTAGATGTATCCCCAAATATTTAACCGAATCTGTACAGATTACAGTTACACACTCCTTTTCACAATACCTCATATTAGTTAAACAATCTATGCATTTATATTTTACAGGTTCACTGAAAATAACTTGACTTCTAAGGCTGAAATTAATAAAAGCAGTTTTTTCTGGACTTAAAAACATTTTATTATATCCAAACCACCAACGTAATGCCTCAAGATCTTCATTAATATATCGCTGTACCTCATCCCATGTATCAGCGACATAACAGAAGGCAGTGTCATCTGCAAAGCATGTTACTTTTCCTTTAAATCGACCGTTACATAAATCATTAATAAATATCAGAATTATAGTACAATACATAAAAAAGCACATGTTTTATAGCTAGGCATGTCAATAATCTTGTAGGCCATAAAGAAATTGAATTATTGCATAAGTATCATAGGTTTAATTAGCAGTTACCTACAACTTTTTATTTCATTGATAAGTAGGCTTAAAATCTAGTGATATGCCTAAATTACTTTAATATAGTTTTTACTAATAAGCCTACGGACTAATTAATTACTGTTATATCAATAACACAATGAGTTGAAAACAAAACTCGGTTTTTATCTGATAAGTATGTGAAAAAACCAACATTTTTAAAAATCGTTATTTTTCGTCAACTCTTTTTATCATTTTACATGTTTTGGTAAATATGCAATTTTTTGTCACCTCTGAAAATACAATTTCTTGTTGAAAAAGTATTGAAATGTGAATTTTTGAGGTTTTTTTCATTTTACATGTTTTGGTAACTATGCCATTTCTTGTCACCTCTGAAAATACAATTTCTTGTTGATAAAGTGGTGAAATGTGAGTTTTTTTGAGGAGGTTGATTTTATCCGCAGAAAACTTTTTTAACGGAAAATCGAAAAAACAAGTTTTTTATCTGATAGTGAAAAAACAACTTTTTTAAAAATAGTTTTCCGTCAAATTTCTTTTCCATTTCACATATTTTTTTAAGCTGATCACGAAATGTATAATTGTGTTTGCAGTAAAATTATTTATTTAGCCTGAAAAATGCATTTTATATTTACCTAACCAAACATAACCTAACTTATCCTAATTGTCTATTTACTCAACAAAAATTCTTAATTTGCGTTAAATTCTGGTGTTTGGCCTCCCTGACGGCCTGTGGCTGTCACTCTGGCGGAAATATAGATGAATTTGTCTTTTGTGATTAATAGTTGTTGTATATAATGATCGCATAATGCCCGCTAATTGCGATTTGCTGCTAAAGTAGTTTTTCGTTATAACTCAAGAAATAATGGTAATAGACCAAATTCGTATTCAGTACAAAAAACACACCAAAATAAAAAAAAAAAACGATGATTAAAATACTACTTAAACTAACAGAAATATGTCAAAAATACTATAAGTTGTGATATTAGTTTTCCAAATTTTTCGGTAAAATATGTAATTTTCCCGAAATGTTTTTTATGTTGATCACAAATATATAATTGGTTTATCCATTATCATTATTTTTTCAGCCTGAAAAATACACTTTTTACTGACCTAACAAAACATAACCGAACTTATCATGACTTTTTACTCAACAAATAGACGTAATTTGCGTTAAATTATTGTGCCTGGCCTCCGTGCCGGCCTATCGTCCGTCATTCCGGCAGGAGTATGCGTGAATTCAGTTTTTTGTAGTTAAAATCTGATGTATATAATGATCGCTAATCGTGATTCGCCGCGAAAGTAGTTTTTCCGTTATATCTCAAGAAATAATTTGTATAGACCAAAATAGTTTTCAAATTCGTATTTAGCGCAAAAACAACACATCAAAATAAAAATATGATTATAATATCATTAAAATTAACGGAAATATATCAAAAAAACTAAAAAATGTGACATAGTTTTTTCGAATTGTTCGGTAAAAACAATTTCCGCAGGATAAAAAAATGCTCACAACATTGTAGTCAATTATTGCCCCATCTCAGGTAGTTTTAAAATTTTGTTTGGTGGCAAGAAACTGCATAATAACCTTGTTACTTACTTACTTACTTAGTTGGCCACTCAAACCGTAAAAGGTTTTTGGCCTCATTTTTATTGTCAATATTGACACCTCATTGCCACTTCCTCCTGTCTTGCATCATCTCTTCTTCCACTCGCATTTTCCGCATATCCCTTTGCACCTGATCTTTCCATCTCAGCCTTGGTCGACCCAAAGGTCTTCTTCCTGCTGGTCTTCCTTCTATTACTCTTCTCAATACAGATTCCTCCTCCCTTCTGTTTACATGCCCATCTGAGTCGTCTTGATTTTCCTTCTGCTACTATGTCTGCTTCCTTAAACAATTCTCTAAGTTCCTGATTTTTCCTTATTCTCCATTGTTCTTCTTCTTTCACTGGCCCATACATTGCTCTTAATACTTTATTTTCAAAGGTTACTAATCACCTTTCTGTTTTCTTGCTCATTGCTCATACCTCAGAGCCAGGTCCTCCAGGTTGGGGGTTGGGCGTGGGGCCAACTACCCCACCCCATAAAAGAAAACACCAGTTCAGAAACGCCAAAAATTAGCCTCGGAAAAGGATGGATACACCGGACAAAGAACCAAGCTACGTCACAAGGAGATGACTTTTGGTACGTGGAATGTTAGAACGATGTTAGTTCCAGGCAAGTTAGACATTGTTATGGAAGAAATAGAGGAATAACCTTGTTGGTTTTAATAAATAATAATTCACACAAAACTAAAACACTTTGTCAAAAATTACGATTTTACAGTTAGTAGGCCTAGACCTTTACGTCAATTAACTACAACACAAAACATTCCACACTTGAAACAACATCCAATGAACTTTATATTTTATATTAATGTTTTTATCAACAATAAATTGTTTAAGTAATTCTGCATTTTATTGATAATAACTGAATAAATAAACTGGAAGGTTAACTAACAAAACACGCCGTTCACATTATCTCTTCTTGTTGCCCACCTGTTGCTGCGGGTAATGGTAAACGTAAATAAAACAAACGCATCAACCCATCATCGCCCAGCCTGTTGTCGATGTATTTTCGTTATTTAAAAAGAAAGCAACAGTTTTATTGAAACAATAATTCGGCACCAAAACGTTTCAAAATTTTTCAAATAGCTGCAGTAAAACAGACAGCAACAGTGAGCATCATCGGATATCAATAGAACAAAACGAAAACTCCCAAAGTTTAGTCGTAACTTTAACCTGCAGCGTAAGTTTCAATAGAATGTCAACAAATCTATTTGCGTGTCTCGGCAAAATGCGGTGGGTGAAGCTATCATATTGTCTGCAACAGCTTCATTCAACTGTTGCGACGACAAAACTGTTTCGGTTGCAACCGTTTTGTCAAACTATTCCATGTGTATTATTTTGAACATATAAATGTGCCGAGTCGACTCATTTCTTATCATACGAAGATTGACAAGGTTTCCCGAACTTATCGCTTGAGTTTAACTGGAGCCTTGAAGTCCGAACCTTGCTGACGTCACCGGATTACTCTCATTTCGCTCGACGAGAATTCCCGATTGTTACCGAAATTCAAGCATATTTCCAGGTTTTCTCAAGGCGCCGTAAAATTCAAGCAAAATTCCAGGTTTTTTCCCCGAAATTCCCGGTGAGTAGCCACCCTGTTGAATGGTTTTTTGGGTCGTCTAGAATATTGTAACTACACTAAATATCTACTTTTTCCCTAAGGGGAAAATTAGTTAAAAAGTACTGTGTCGCAATGGTACAGTACTAAAAATAATAAAACTACTAGGATCATGTTAAATGAAAATGGTCATACGCTGAAATCTCAAAAATCAGAAGCAATTCAATAATTAGATCGCTAATAAACTCGAAAGCAAAATAAACATAAACTCAAAATAAATACACAGATTTTAGGTTTAGTGATTAATTAGCAAAATATTGCACTTCAAATATGATAAAAAATCTGAGCCCTATGTCTCAAAGTAATAAGAATAAGGTAATAAGTTAAATAAGAATTAATATCAAACTAGGAGACAACCCTGCAAGATTTGTGTGCCACCCCGTCACTCGCGCTATGTACCCTATGGCCTCAGTAAAGCCAGTTGGTAGTAGGTCTCACTCGCTTCGCTCATGGCACCTTGGCCTTCGGCCTTGGTCTGTGACTTTTGACAAGAAATATTAGCAGGTAAACTGTATTAAGTAAAATTTAAAATTTAGATTTAGTTCTTTGACGGGAGATCAATATTTTAACACTAAGGCACAAGTACTTTGGATTTTATTTATCGATTTGTTTTTTCATTCCTCCTCCTTTTATTTTGGTAGCTGACTTTCCGCAAATGTATTATAACGGACTGCACATTGCCTAACACACATTGGCAGACATTATGCAATAGATTAGGGCAGGCTCACCCTTAGTGACAAAAAATACAATAAACTACATCAAAACAAAATTTAAAAAGAGCAAACAACTTTTGTTTAGTGACATTTTTATCACCAATTGGAACATTGTCTACTATATTACCCCCTTTTACATATAATAAATATCACATATTCATATCAATCTGAAGGACTGTACTTTCATCTGTGTTCACCTTGTTGAATTTCACGCCTATAAAAGTAGTTGCTATATAACAGACATTCATTATAATGGACAACCTTCAGCCTCCATTGGTTCGTTAAAATTAGGTTCTACTGTAATATATGTTTAAAAAATGTAATGATAAAAGTTAACAGCACTAAGTTTTAAGCTGAGAGTACAAGTTAAATTGGAAATTTAATAAAACTTGCGATTGGTTAAAACCATAAACCTATATAACACCATGTATTTAAGTTGTACAAACTTAAAATTTTGTTACTGATTTAATAAAAACAAATTGTTACAACAGTTTCAGTTCACGTCCGTTTCACCCCTTAATTATCAGTCCAACATACACAAGTGTTTATGGCAATCAATTTTAGATCAGTATTTGACAGTCTTATTATATCTAATAAATGCATATACAATAGAAGCCCCTATGATGAAATGTACCTTGTTAGTAATACTCACAGTATGCCCTTTATACACCACTGACATTACTACACTCAGCGAGATGTGATAAAAACATTGTAATACTGCGTGTGTGTGTACGTGAAGACGCCATATCGTCTTAGTGACATAATAATAAATAGTAACCACTGCCAGGCCAATTGGTTACAAATCTGACCCATGACAACATATCTTTCCTCAAAACAAATAAAAAATGAAAATTATAAATTAGACAAATAAAATATAAACTAAACTTAAAAAACCTCAAATGTTACTTAACCCGCCAGGGGTCACAATGGGTGGGGATTAGACTATTCTTTTTTGTACAATATCATTCTTTATCATTAACTATTTATATAAACATTTCTATTTAATTAAATTTACCAGAAAATGTGAAGATACAAATGTAAAAATTTTTAGTTTTACAGACTGAAAATTGAAACAGCAATTATATATACGGTAAATAATGTGAATTATTTATTATATGTAAATTACCTATAGCTGTATTTTAAAAATTTTAATTTGCTACAGTTTGAAAATTAACGAATTTCGTCTTTATTTTATAACAAAATATACTGTAAATTACTTAATAAAAATTATATAAAGATTTACTTATAAGAAAGTTGAAAATCTGAATTATTATAATTGTACCCATGTTACTTTGCACACAATAAACTACTTCTTATTTGTATAATCAAACTAGAAAATTCAAAAGGCCACAAACACAAAGATTCACGCGAGGTGTAAAAGACTTGTTCTGCACATTAAACTCTATTATCAGTAACTGAAGTGAAGTGGCGGGATTGAGTTTTCAGTGATCATGCAGTGGACAAGTTCATTTGAAGGTATAGAGGCGATGGAGCATTCGTCCTGGCCACTTAAAACAATATACGAAAATTAAATTCAGTGCGACCCGAGGCAGGTTAAAATATTTGTGGTGTGTAAAGAGTTAAAGGTTAGTGAAGAAATACGACCTGCTGACTTACTGAAGCAGTAAAAGAACCATCGTGTGTGGCTTGTTGACCAAACGCATGCAATGGGGGATTGAGATAACCCCACTGTAACACCACACACAGAATAAGATTGTTGTGTTTCAACTTAGCTCAAGATCTGCGATAGGTTATCAACTGCACAATCTGCATATTAAACTACTGAATAAATACGAGTCGTGTTTTTAAAGTAAGTACCGGTTTGGAATCCCGCCGCTGTAGCGCTGTGGGGTTGTTCAGCACATGCGTGCTGGGTACTACTATCTATTGGCAAGCCACAGTCACCGTTACAGATCCAATTGACTGTGTTTAAGGTCATTTATGACTGTTTAAAATTTCTCCTCCGGTTAAAAATGCCGCCAACTGTGAATTATGCGCTGTGTACGTTTTCATAACGCTAAGGGTGTGGAAGCAGCTGACACTCATCATGAGTATGTCACAGTGACAATTAATTTGGATTAAAAAATTGTAACCATAACGATTCTAATGTTCTAGGAATGTGAGAGAACTGGTTAAACATTTGTTGTGTTTTGTTTTTTTTTTATTCTCCGTCAGAATTGTTGGAACCTACCGTAAGCATAACTTTCGGTACTTTAAACAGTCTGTCACAATTTTAATAATCACACTTCTTGACACTTGAAGACACACTACATAATGATGCAGTTGTAAAGCATCTGTTTTCTCTGACTTTTTTCATCAACATTTTGCACCAAGTCAACAGTAATGAGTGAAGGTTTCCGACTTTGTTCATCATCATGCACATTCGCATAACCTTAAAAGCTCTCACCCATTTCCATACCATCCCATCACTCATTCTGTTTTCTCAATAAACTTCACAGATCTCTCGATGAATGTCAGCTGCTTTCAAGTCTTTATTGTTACAAAAACTTATCACAACATGTACTTTACAGTTGGCGGCATTTTTAATCAGAGGAGGAATTTTAAAGTCATAAGCGACCTTAAATACAGTCAAATGGGTCCGTAACGGTGGATGTGGCTTGCCAAAAGATAGTAGTATCTAGCACGCATGCGCTGAACGCCGATTGCAGCGCTACAGCGGTGGGATTCCAAAACGGTACTTACTTTAAAAACACGCCTCGTAATACACGTTCAAAAATAAAATACAGCTTAACAATTAAAAACTGTCCCTACATCAACTCTTTTAATGGCAAGTAAATTTTCTTTAATACTTTTTCTTTAATATTTTTCTGTAATACTTTACAAAGTCCTCGCTGTTTTTAGTGGTTTTGAAAGGTTTTAGTAAAAATTCTGTGAAAATGTGATTTTACTTATTTAAATGTTAAGTATACTTAATTCCTTTACCATTATATTTAGTAAATCATAGAACAAATTAAATAAGATTATCATATTTTAAACCTAATTTATTTTTAAAACCAAAACTATACTTGGAGACCAAAGAATTGTTCTCAAATACATTTTTAAAGAATAAAAAAAGTGAAGTTAAAGCACTGATTTTGTTATAAGCACACATACATTTCTCATCCAATGTTATAAGTTGTGTCTCAAATTACCAGCTGTTTTTTGTGGTCCCATGTAAATATAAAGCAGTTTAATCCAGCTGTAGTAGCAGACCTCACTAACTAATGAAATTACTGGCACAAGTATTCCTATTAGATGAAATATCTGTTTGTAAGTAATAATATAAACAAGGGTTGTAAGTAATAATGTAAGTCACCCTTCAAATTATGTTTAAGACAGTTACATTTTTAGATGGAGAATAATATATAAAAAAATCATCAAACTTTTAAATCTTACCTGGTGATCAGAATTGGGCATGCTAAGCCAGAAGTCGATGCACAGTTGAACTGTTAGCTCACTGCGCCAGATGCCGACGTTGGGTGACGTCTGCAAAGTGTTCACTACGGGACTCTGCTTTAGCATCTTCACCAACACGTCCTGTCGGAACAGATTAGATGTCTTCACAGGCCTGCAAGAGCACCAGTTGAAAATGGTTGCAGTTAATATTTGGGTTGCACAATGTTTAAGATGATAACATTTTTTTACAAGATAAAGAAAATTGAAGATGTTAAGTGTAATAATATAAAATGAAAGGAGAGCATAAAATAGGTAAACTGGAAACACAATCACAAGAAAAAGAACGGAAAGTCAGTGAAATATTTTGCGGCCACAATAGTTCATTTTGTTGTGTATGTGTCTCCGTTTTATGAGGTATCTTGCTTTCATTCTTTTTATTAAAATCATAGTGTCCTAAAAATAGCCACTAAAATAATATGATGACTAAAGATAAAATATGATCTTAGTTAAAGTTTCAGTTACTCTTTAAGTAGACTACATCAATTTTTGCAATAATATGCATCTGTGACTTGGAAACAAATCAAGACATAATTACAGGCTCAATATTTGGAAATTAGAGAATCTCCTGAACATTGATTAGCTTCTATTCTAATATGCCTTTTCACAAACACGTGAATGCGCCTTAATAGACACATATACATACATACCGTAACAATATGCATAAAGCCAGACATCCACTCACAAATGTTCCACCCTCACATATATTCTCTCAACCATTTTCCAAATATATTTTTTATTCCAAGAATTATCATCTTCTATCACATGAATGTAATCTATTGTTGTTATTTATTGTTACATTTTGTGATACATTATATATTAAATTTATTACAATTTTAGACAGATGTTGCTACTGTTTTGATTGCATCTTTAGAACTAATTAGATTGGTTTTATATTTTGCATATTTATTGTTTTATTTAGTGTGGTAGTTTTTGAACTAACTACCATACTTTGACATCATCATACTATTAATTTTATAACATATGATTTTATATTATTGATTTGTCATCTTGACGTTTCTATTAATAAAAGCCTTAAGTAAGGTTATTATTTTATAATTTGTTTTTAATTTTTTTACATCTAGTGTATTTAAAACAGAAAGTAAATTAGTAAAATTATTATTTATTATTCTTTGCAAGTCATGCTGTCTTAAACCATGGTTATATATGAATCATGTTTTGAAATATCTATATATTAGAAATATGTGTATTGTGTTGGCAATTCACATCGAAACATGCACATCAAATGTTTATTGGTTAGAGATGAAATTAAAAAGGTAAGATTGCTTATACCCTAGGTATGCTACAAAATATAACTTCCACAATATGTATTTTAAAATGTATATTATATTTTGTTATTAAATTAGTATATTTATGTTGTAAACCCAATTCAGCTACACAGTATATTTGTCAAATAGTGACATTCCAACTACAGTTGCGTTAACAGCACTACATGTATTAATATACAATTACAAGAAGTTTGAGTTTAGTCTCCCTCTCCTGCTTGTACAGGACTGTACACTCAAATAAAATTATTTTTATTGACATAAGCATTTTACAGGTATTGATAACGCCTACATGACACCAGATGGTCAAGTCAAGAGTAAATTAAAAGTTGACTTAAACTATAGTTATAACTAAATGACAATCATATATGTAGCTCTAACAATAAAGATTATATACAGGATTATTTACAGAACAATTATATTTTAAATACCAACTTTCTATTAAAATAAATTTAAAAGAAATTAAAATCTATAACCAAAATAATTACTTCATACAATTGTAGAAAGTGTACAGTGTACATTTTAATGGTTACTAATGGTACCTTGAAATTCACACCAATTTTAATCTGAGCCAACTCAAAGTGGAGATCACAGAAGTGTACGGTTTCATCCACATTTAAATAAAGTTACCCAACCTACATTTTAAGTGCATTTTATAAAATGTTTGCTGATTCGCAACTGTCAAATTTGAATAGCAAAGATATCAAATCAAGTGATTGATATCTTGATGAGAATCAATCGCAAACAACCTGATGAGAATCAAGAAATATTTATAGCTATACAAACATTATCATATGATATTAACAAATCTTCTACATGCAAAATTTTTGCTAAATCATGTAAGAAAAACTCACAAATACTTAATCTAGAAAATTGTAAACCATTTACAAAATTTAATCTGTATAGATAAAAACAATGTTTTTTAATACTAAAAAAAAAAAAAAAACTCTTGAATGTAGTAAAACGGGTTTGACAATAACCATGAGTAGAACTTAAAAAAAAAATATTAACAGGATATTTATTTATGAGAGGCAACAAATTATTGAACACTTTCAATGAGGTAACTGTGTGACTAATGAGGCTTTTGCTAAACCTTGACAATCCAATGACTGCATTATTTTTATTCCTGGTGCTGTAAGAGTGAGAAGTAAATACTAGCAAATATAAATAAAAAAAAAAAAAAAAAATACTATTAAATCATACAAATATAAATTAATAATTGTCTGAATTTCTAACTTAGAGAATAAAGGTATACAATGTCCCTGTTTGCAAATTTTGAAATAATTCTTATGGCTTTTTTTTGTAAAATTAATACTTCTTGAATTCTATTTAAGTTTCCCCATAAAACCAACCCATACCTCATAACAGATTGAAAATATGCAGAACAGACATTCTAACATATTTCTGGAACACAAAGAATCAAACGCCTTAGTAAATAAATAACTCTTGAAAGTTTTGCGGATATATGATCTATATGGGGACCCCCAAGTTAAACAACTGTCAACGAAAATTCCCAAAAACTTGGCACAGTTCAAAAACTCATAAGAGTCTATTTTTACCTATCTTCAACTAAATAAAATATTAACTGTTTTATTTTTATTAAACAGATACCCGTTAGATTGAAACCATTTTGAAGATTCTTTAATTGTATTACCAACCAATTCCTTAAGTTCAAAAAAGCTATTGAAGGTATTGATGAGAGTAGTATCATCTGCAAAAAGTATAGTGGATGATTTAACTGCAAAAGGTAGGTGACTAATACTTAGAAGAAACAAAAGAGGGCCCAAAACAGAACCCTGGGAACACCACTGTTCAGAAACAACTCTTGAGACCACTCTTCATTTATAAATACTTTTTGTTTACGCTGAGATAAATAAGACTTTAATATGAGCATCATTAAAGCAGTAAAAATTAAGTTTCATAAATAGGTCATTGTGATTCACACAATCAAAGGCTCTGCTAAGATCACAGAGAATGACTTGTGCAAAAGCCTTGTTTTCAAAAGCTGCTAAAATCTGTCTTACTAGCTTGTCCATAGCATCTAAGGTTGATTTTCCCCTGTTGGAAACCAAATTGAGCAATATTTAAAATGCCATTGGACTCCAAATACAAGCTTAATTGGTCATAAACTATCATCTCTCTTACTTTAGAAACCACTGGTAATTATTGAGACAAGTCTGTAATTTTGTGGCTCATCTTTTGACCCCTTTTTATAAATTGGGCAGATTCGGGAGATCTTTAACTTTTAAGGAAAAATGCCTCCTTGCAGGCATGAGTTAATGCAAACGGTGAGAGGCTCGACTACACTAATTATGATCTATTTTACCATATTATTTGACAAAAGAAAAAAATGTCATTGGAATCTGTATTGCTAAGCCTTTTTACAGTATTTAATACCTCATGTGTAGTTACATATTTCCAGTTAAAAGTAAATTTTACAATGGGAGCCTTATTAAGGAAAGTCACGGGAACTTGCATTAGACCTATTACTTTGGTTTTTTTATTTGACTTTGATTGAGATTCAATAAAATAATTGTTAAAAACATCAGCAGGTGTCTTTACTTTAGCTTTACTGCAACTCTTAAAATTCTTTTATTACACTCCAAGATGTTTGACATTTGTTATGACTATTTTCAATTCTATCAGCATTAAATTGAAATTTCACTCTCTGAATAGCATTTCTATAATTATTTTTTGCCTGACCGTAAGTATATTGAAGGGTTGTATCAACCCTACTAGTATTTCTAATAAGACTGTTTAGAAAAAGTAATCAATCTTTCATTTTAGCCAAATCACTGGTATACCAAAATTTTGTTTTTTCCATGTAACTGGTTTAAATTAACTCTTTTAATTAATTACAAATATTCAATATTTCTAATCACGATATAAAAAAATATATTAAATAATTCATCTGCATTTCAAAGTTCTACATTATTTAAAATTGTACTGCTCCAATCAAATTAAGCTAAACTGTTAGCTAGTTTGGCCCATGAAGATTTAGACAAAATTAATTTAAAGTAACTTTCAATGTCAAGATTGCATTTAGAATCTTTAAAAAGTAGAAATTCTACAAAAAAGGCCACCATGGTCTGAGAATGGAACACCCTTACTTCACTACTAACATTTCTTAAATCAGCAACATTTAAAAACACATTATCTAAACAACTACTTTTCCTTGTAGGTTTCTTATTAACACAGTTAAAATCATAAAAAAAAGAAAAATTTAATGTCTCAGGATGTTTCGCAAATTTGAAACTGATTTCTGACTTATGCTCATGTCAAATTTTTTGTTATAATCACTGCCAATAATTATAGTAAAGTTCTGTGACCACTGAACTAAAAATTAAAACAAACTGTCCAGTTTATCTAGAGAAACTGTAGTCTCCAGAGGTCGAGTGATAGATCGATACAATAATTAGTTGGAGTTCATCAATGAACAATGTGCTTCATTCCAAGTGAAACTCAGAGCAAAAACTGCCCACATTACAAATTCTAGAGCTAAATCTGGTATTAAAAAATATCATGAGCCTCCTCTAATATTAAACCTTCTACAGAATGCCTCAGCACAATAGACTTCAGCTGGATGAGAAGAAAGTACTTCATTCTGGTTAAGCCAGTGTTCAGTTATGCCTATTACAGCTAAATCTGACAAGTCATTTTCACTTTTAGATGTTTCTAAGGGTAACGTTTTATCCTTGAAACCCTGTAAGTTAAGAAACAAAATTTTAACATTTTTATATGAGCTCGTTAAAGTATATTTGTCAGGTACCAGCTGGTTGCTTTGCAAAAGGGGAATCTGTGAATTCCTGATCAAATTATTTGAATTTACAATTAAATTTTGATTTTTATTGCTATTAACTAGCCTAGGATTATTTTTATTTATTGAAGTTACAATTGCTCTGTGTGACTTTACATTTGTTGGTTTATCCCTAAGTTTTTTTTTTTTTTTTACAAAGCTGCTTACTTTTATTTACATTATTTAACAAACAACTATTGGTAGCACTCTCAGAAGAACACTTCGCTAAGATGACGTCACTAAAACTCATCTCACTATTAGACAACTCAGTATGATCTGGTCAGGATGGAGACTCCAAGACATCAATGACAGAGGAAGAGAGGTCTGAGGTAGTTTCCAACACAGAAGACTATAATCTGTCGGTTTGTATCACAGGAGATGGCACTATAGCATAGTGCCTGGATAGTCACTTCAGAAATATACTGTAAACATTGATTTTATATTTTATGCATTCACAAAGATTTCTCATACATTGTTAAATATGCCTCAAACTATCAGCTGTTTTGGGGTGCAGTTGTGGAGCGCTATTGTAGTCCCCCATGTAAATGTAATGCAGTTTAAAACAGCTGTAGTAGCATACCTCAATAACTAACAAGATAACAGGCACAACAATTCAAATTAGATGAAATATCTATGTAGAGATGTACATAATCAAGACTATAACCTCTTATCTACTCAGTTCGCTGTAGTACAATGACAGGTGGGAAAACTACTGTCTATATGTATCTGAACAGACAAAACAATGATCAAACAGCTCCTCACTCTTAAGTGTTGTCCGATCTGGGCCATTCTCAACCTACTGCGAACTGAGTTGACACTTAGTCATAGTCATCTTCATTTCCTGAAGCAACTGTCAAGTGAGTTGACACTTAGTCATAGTCATCTTCATTTCCTGAAGCAACTGTCAAGTGAGTTGACACTTAGTCATAGTCATCTTCATTTCCTGAAGCAACTGTCAACTGAGTTGACACTTAGTCATAGTCATCTTCATTTCCTGAAGCAACTGTCAAGTGAGTTGACACTTAGTCATAGTCATCTTCATTTCCTGAAGCAACTGTCAAGTGAGTTGACACTTAGTCATAGTCATCTTCATTTCCTGAAGCAACTATCAACTGAGTTGACACTTAGTCAAGTGCACAGTTCCAATAGAAGCAGTAGGAGACTCAACTTTTTGAACTTTACTCTGCTACTAAGAGCTTACGACATTACAAAAATGTCCAAGAAGTCTTATTGCAACATTAGATGAGAAATGTTCACTTACTTTTGTGGAATGGAGCGATGAGGACTCTGGGATATGTAGTGGGTTACTTCAGGCTGGACAGTGGATCCGTCACATGGTAGGAACACTGACAAGTATTCTTCCGCCAGACGCAGGTAGAGAGATGAATACATC
Organism: Stictocephala bisonia; assembly: GCA_035578905.1. Classification (NCBI taxonomy): domain Eukaryota; kingdom Metazoa; phylum Arthropoda; class Insecta; order Hemiptera; family Membracidae; genus Stictocephala; species Stictocephala bisonia. Next base: position 344,003 of record JAQJVL010000320.1, read on the forward strand.
TTAGACTCATGGTATGGTGTAGTCTTCATGCAAGGGTTCACCACGTGGTACATAAAGTGGAACATATACAGCTCAAAAGGATCTATTTTAGTTAAGAATATTTTATAAGATTTACGTTATTTAATTAAAACAACTATCAAAATAACATTGTAACCAGTTTACAAAATACTTGCAACAGACACTATCATAAATAATTGATAATAATGATATTAAATTACTTAAAGACATTCTCAACTAACTTGATTGAAAATACAAGCAACATAAAATTTCAAGAGAATTGTAAGATTAATAAAGTTGATAAGAATCATACCATACACAACATTATGCAAAATTAAAAGTATGTTAAGGCCTAATATTAGAAAATTGTGATCAAATTAAAAATTGTTCATTAATAGTTGAATACCTTTTATTCTAACAGGTTTTAATCATGCTAAAGATTTATTTACAAAGTGTTAATACATTTTTTTTTGCTTACTACATGAAGACAATAAATGTTCAGTATGTTGCATAATTTATTGTAATTGATCTTAACCCGCCGTTGGTCGAAGGGTGAGCGGAGCGCTCACCTTTGTTTTAAATGAGCCATAAATCAGTGCGGTTTCGAGTTTCCGGCCGGGAATTCCGAGTAGCTGTCGTTCGGAATGTTGAGTGGTGGGGGGTGTTTGGTCTAGAGTCATTGACCTAGTTATTTGTGCACCTGACGCATAACTAGACGGTACTGCGCGCGAGTGAGCAGTGCGCTCACCCTTCGACCATCCGCGTTATAGTTTTTTTCCAAATTCATCTGAGTGTTATTATTGTTTATTTGTGAATAGTAGCGTGTATTGTGTTACGGATTGTGTACATTTCATTGTTTTATCATGAGTGAAGGCCATATAGTGCAGTGGCTTCAAGAAGAGACTGACGGAGATGAGACTGTCGCTGAAAATTATTTTTCTTCTGACGATGAACAAGATTGTCTGAATAACAGTGACCATGAAACTGGCAGTGAACAATCAGGTGATGAAGAAGAAGAAAGTACTTATCCTGCTGGACCAACCTACGTAGGGAAGGACAAAGTTACGCTGTGGAATCGGCATTCGCGCCCACAACAAGGACGCAGGTCAGTGAGAAACATTGTTCTTCACCTTCCTGGAGTAAAGGGAGATGCTCGAAATGCAAAAACAATATTGGAAGCTTGGAAACTCTTTTTTCCGGACTTACTTATTGAGGAAATAACTAAATACACAAACATTCGCTTGCAAAAACTTAGGCAAAACTATAGTCGCGAATCTGATGTTTTAGATACAAATGATGAAGAAATAAAGGCTCTTATTGGCCTGCTGTACATGGCAGGAGTTCTTAAATCATCGCACCTCAACGTATCAGACTTATGGGCTACTGACGGAACTGCTCCTGAAATATTTCGCATGGTCATGAGCTACAAGCGTTTTTATTTATTGTTGCAAGCACTCTGTTTTGACGATGAAGCCACAAGGCAAACCCGGCGTGCTTTAGATAAACTCGCCCCCATAAGGAATGTTTTTGATGGGTTTGTTGCCCGCTGCTTGAAAAATTACAGTGCCAGCGAGTATGTCACGTTGGATGAAATGCTTGAGTCATTCTGAGGCCGGTGTAGTTTCAGGCAATATATGCCTAAAAAACCAGCTAAATATGGTTTGAAGATGTTCGCCTTAGTTGATGCCAAGATGATGTACACTTGCAATCTAGAGTTATACTGCGGTACACAGCCGAAAGGTCCATTTTCTCTTGACAATAGGCCTCATGCAGTTGTGAAAAGACTTACTGCCCCGATCCATGGTTCTGGGTGTAATGTAACCATGGATAATTGGTTTTTATCTGTGCCCGTTGTAAATGAACTAGCTATGCAACATAATTTAACGGTGGTAGCTACATTGAAAAAAAAACAAACGAGAGTTGCCTCCAGAAACAGTAAATACGAGGCAAAGGCCAATTCACAGTAGCCTTTTTGCATTTGGTGAGCAATCAATGGTTGTATCATATGTCCCCAAAAAATATCGTAATGTGGTGCTAATCTCGAGTATGCACGACTCAGACGAAATTGATGAGAGCACAGGTGACTTCATGAAACCAGTTCTAGTAACTTTTTACAACAGCACTAAGGGAGGAGTCGACATTGTTGATGGTATGAAGGGAGAGTATACTGTTGCGAGAGTTTCATTTTGGTTGCCTCTCCGTATATTCTATTCTCTACTTGATATAGGCGCAATCAATGCTCAGATCATCTTGAATGGAAATACAGGAGAAACCTTCACAAGAAGAAATCTTCTCAAAGCTTTGGCTTTTGAACTTTTTAAACCACATATGGTTCTAAGGGCTACAGGCAGTGGCAGTGGACTGCAAAGTGATCTTCGCTTGAAGATAAGGAAACACCTTGGAATGGAAACTAATACACCAAGGCCACATCCAGTGCAAAACAATGACCGAGTAAAATGTGGCTTTTGTCCTAAAAAGAAAAACAGACTGACAAAAGTAAGATGTGCAACCTGCATGGCCCCGATCTGTGGAGAACACACAACATTCATTTGTGTGCAATGCAAAACAAACCATGATCATGTTTCAGACTCAGACTAAATGCACTTTTGCGTAATAGTTTTAACTTTTTTTTGTTCTTTTTATTTTTCATGGAAACCTTGATACTAATAATTAATTATCTAATTTCATTTTTTTAGATTATACAGGGTGTCCAGTAATCCTCCTGAAACAAATTCCCTGACTTTTCCCTGACCAACCCGTGATTTCATACAAAATTTCCCTGACCAAAAATCGACATAGTTACATATACGTCTATTTAACTTAGTAGTAATATTATCTACTACCATGTACATACATTATGTTATTTATTTACAGTCAATTACAATTATTAATAACCGAAATATATTTTTATTGATAACCGTAATAATTAAATTCAAAACTACTACCGACAATAATTATTCTTTTTAAACTACTTTATAAAAGTAGAGTTAGAATTAAAAAAATATTTATAATTAGACTTGAGTAAAAACAAACATACCTTACATTCTATTGTTAAATTATGACAATTTTCAATGCCTTAAAAAACGGCGCTAAATTATAATTTCCCCAAAACCAGCATAAATTTAAGGTTTATGACTTATTTAACAAGTACTAATCAGAACATTATTTCAGTAAGTTTTAAACTTTTAGCTATATTTAACTAGTTGTATGAGGTCGAACAAGCATAAGCACAGGAATTAAGTAGCTTTTTCATAATTTAGAATATTAAATAGCATGTAAAATTAACATTTAGTACTGAACAAAGAACAAGATTTTTTGTAGCGCACCAAATTATATAGTGACTATAAAAAATCACAACAGACTGGTGTTCTTGTTGAGATTTTCCAGGTTTTGTTTCAAATTCCCTGATTTTTCCCTGACTTTTCCAGGTCATTTAAAATTCCCTGACTTTTCCAGGTTTTCCCTATTTTCCCTGTTGCTGGACACCCTGATTATAACATACTCTTATTTTACTAGGCCTACCATTTTTCTTCATTTTATAATTAATACCAATGTAGTTTCCTTAGTTTTATTTATGTATTATCACTACTACAAACATATCTATACTGTAAAATAAAGATTAATACATTTTACAATTTTATTAGGCCTAAAATGTTTTCTTCGTTTACTAATATTAATACAAATTGTAGTTTCCTTATTTTATCTATGTATTATCACTATTACAACATATTCATACTTTAAAATAAATATCATTACGTAAAATATATTGTTTTATTGACTATTACACACTTTTTCATGGAATAAATACCTCAAATTTGCGGGTGAGCGCAGCGCTCACCCTTCGACCAACGGCGTCTGCCCGGGAGGTTCGACCAACGTAGGGTTAAATGTAGTTTTAAGTAACATTTATAGTGAAGTGATACATTTGATTTGAGCAATGTTCAAATGTATATTTATTTTACCAAGAAAAAGAATTTTAATTTAACACTTCTCATAATATAACTGTTCCATACTTAGTATTAGATACTGTACATATAGTTACTTGTAATTCATAATTAAGTAATTTAATAGTTTGTTCCTCTTATCTGTTTTTATAATCTCTTAAGCATAAATTGTTACTCACATACTCATAACATATTCACCTGTTACTATATTGAAATTTAAATAATATTACTGGCCTCTATGCTCATGGACTTGCCAAAATTCAAATATCAGGTGACATTGTCTAACCCTTGTAACCGGTGGTGTGAACACCGTCAACACGCTTCACCCGTCTACCTAAAATTAAAACACCAGTTGAACTTATGATGCTATGCGGAACGGTTCACTCGGATCTCGCTTCGCGATTGCCGTGACCCTCTCTTATGGTGTATAATATTGGTTTCATTAGTCAGTGATCGTGTTTTTTGTTTCTCAATCTACTCAGCATTTTATTCAAAGTAAACTCTAAACAGTGTTGTGTTGTGCTCTAAACTGACCGCTGGACAACATCGATATCCCAGGCCTGGTGGATCCATCACTACGGTCATCTCAACTCTCATCTTCTCAGTTCTTTACTCCAAGATATGCACTATCTCCTCTAAAGGTACAGTTGGTTCTTTTTCATTACTTTCTACTTATAAAACGCATCTCACTGTGATTGTTCATGGTAACGTCTTTTGTAGTGTTTCCTCTACTAACGTGGATGTTAGTTGGTCCTCCGAAAAGTCACTAAGCTTTACAATCTCTCAAAACGCCCTCAATATCGAATAATAACAATCAATAATCATTGAACAAACACAAATTTAAAATTGAAATGAAATGCAAAGAAAAATACCAATGAAATTTTTTTACATTAAATTATTTGATGATAGGCCTAAAAATTTACAATTTATTTCATCCTTTAATGTGAATACACAATTTTTACTTTTTGTACCAGCTTCAGCAATTAATATTAAGTTCTTAGATTTCGAACACCTCCATCTATTTCTTTTAGACTAATCATTTTCTCATCTTAGTAAAGCTTATATATTTTGTCTTTATAATATGTCATACTTTGTTTTTTGTTCTATTTTACGGATTTGAAATATTTAAGACAGTTATTACATCCATAATTTGTTTCCCAATAATTATTTATTGTTATTGAGTACTTCACATGTTCATCGCCACTTCAGTAATTGCACTGACATAGACTTTGCTGTAACAATAGCACATCGGTCCCAGTGACAACAGAACATGAATCGTTATGTTTTCCACTTTTGTCTACATGTTAAAAATGCTGTTGCCATCGAGCGCTAGCGGTAACTTTGAAAATGGCAGTGATTAGTAAAAACGTCATATATATTACAATTGCTGCCTAGTAATTCATATGATTCATAACTGAATAAAAACCTACAAATAATGTTGAACTAGAACCGTAGAGCTCACTGCTGCGTATTTAATTTAATCTAAGTTTATAAATATCGACTTGCGTAAATATACGGATACCATGTTATGGGCAATTGTATACATACACATACATATGGATTCCGCGTTTTAAGGGTTAACAATGCAGTTTATTTGTATTTAGATGTTGTAGTTCTAGCAAACAAACAGATAGTAATTTTAAGATGGTTGCGAACTTAAATTGTTGCGTAAGATGGAAAGGATACTGAGAGCAAGATGCAAAGGTGCTCTTGACCTGTGGTCTACTTCAACTTTCTCCATGTAGAATGAAGAAGCTGTTCCATCCGCTATTGACTGTCTCACCTTTTGCTAAAACAATAATTTGATATTAAACAGAAGTTAACATCTTAATGAACTGCCATTAAATCAATTTATAGCATTAACTTATTATTATCTGTTTTAAAATACAAGCCATGTATTAAAGTAAGTACGGTTTTGGAATTTCATTGTCATAGCACTGAGGTTGACATTCAGCGCAAGCGACTGCTGCCATTACAGAACCATTCGACAGAGTTTATAATGCCTCCTCAGATTGGAAATGCTGCTGACTGTGAAGTTCGTGCTGTGATACATTTTCTCAATACTCAAGGCAAAAAAGAAGCTGACATTCACCTTGAGATTTTTAGTTTCTGGAGAAAACAAAATGAATGATGGGATGATATGGAAATGGGTGAGAGCTTTTAAAGATAGCCATATGAATGTGCAAGATGAGGTACGAAGTTATTACCATCACTCTTTATTTATGACTAAGTGCAAAAGTTGAAGAAAAAGTCAGAGAGAACCGACACTTTAAGATTTCATTATTATCTAGTGAGTTTCCTCAAGTGTCAAGACGTATGATTTATGAAACTATGCCAGAATATTTGAAGTACCAAAAGATATGCTCATGCTGGTTTCCGAAAATGCAGACAGAGAATCACAAAAACAAACGCTCAGCCAGTACTCTCTCATTCCTAGATCGTTAAAATCAGGATGGTAACTATTTCAAAGCCATATTGTAAATGGCAGTGAGACTAGGGTAGAGCACATTAAAACGGAATCATATAACGATCTTTAGAAAGTCAATACCACTGCAAGTGTATGGATGGGTGTGTTGGTCAATACCACTGCTAGTGTATGGGTGGGTCAATACCACTGCATGTGTATGGGTGGGCGTGTTGGTCAATACCACTTCTAGTGTATGGGTGGGTCAATACCACTGCATGTGTATGGGTGGGCGTGTTGGTCAATACCACTTCTAGTGTATGGGTGGGTGGGTCAATACCACTGCTAGTGTATGGGTGGGTCAATACCACTGCATGTGTATGGGTGGGCGTGTTGGTCAATACCACTTCTAGTGTATGGGTGGGTGGGTCAATACCTCTGCAAGTATTACTAAAAAATCTAAAGATCGTTTTTACCCTAAAAAATCAAGTTTAAACAAACAATTCAGCCCCAAAAATCACGTGTTATGTTATCTGGAACAGGAAAGGTGTGTTGCCTCGCAGTGGTGCAGGTTGAGTTTTTGCCTCAAGATAAAACAATAATTGCTGCAGAATCTTATTTTGAGACATTAAGAAATTTGTGCAGAGCAATCCAAAACAAAAGGCAGAGTATGCTGAGTGCCGTCACTCATTTGCTTCATGATAATACCTATTCTCGCGCAGCAAATCAAACACAAGATCTGTAATTTGGCTCTACAGGACCATACAGTTCTGATCTTGTGCCAGTGACTTCATTTTTTCTTGAACTTGTTAAAACGACTGTGCTGCAGCAGTTTATCTAGTGAGGCGATAGATTTCTACAAGGAAGGTTTTCAAAGAGGGATTGGTTGTACAATATGACAAGTGCCTCGTTATTAATTTAAATTATGTTTAAAAATGGTATAAAGTGCTTTCATATTAAAATAATTGTCTTACTAAAATTGAACTAGTTTTTGTTTTGTTCCAGAATGGTACTTACTTTAAAAAACTGCCTTGTAAAATAAACTCAACAAACTTGTTTTAATCTTTGGAAAACTGAATTTCAATAGCTGATTGACCCTTTCCCCTCGGATGGCCAACACACATCATGATTTTGCCACCAACTAGGCGAGTGTTTGTCTAAATGTGTCCTCTGAGATCGAGTGTCCAACTTTGGTGGCCACTATGTTCACGCTCATATCGAGTAAGTTTAAGTTGCGTTGTCTGCTGGGATCGGCTGTCCAACTGTGATGGCCGGCAATGATTTCCCTTCGCACTCAGACGTCCAGCTCTGTTGGACACTTGACATATGTTTTTGCATTTTAGATATAACTTGTTTGAGCAATATTTTTAAATATTTAACAGCTGTTTAAATATTTTGGGATTATATTGAACTGGCTAGTATTATCCGTTTCTGTTATTGCTTTGTGTAGACATCCTGATTGGGTGTCAGAAATTGGCCGTGAGTCTAGGCTATCTCTCAAATTTATCCTTGTGCATCTCGAGTGTTATTAATTATTGTAAATATTCTATTTTTTTGTAAAATACTGTATGTAATTGTAAATAATAGTTATTTACATCACATTATATTATCCAGGTCTTTGTCCTGGCATATTTTACAAAAAGTATCACACTCAGCAACATTTCAAAAACTGATTTATATCAAAACTAAATATTACAAAACTTGTAATGTCAGAATTGTATGTTTCATTAATTACATTTTTTTTATTTTAACCGAACTTGTTTTTATTTTAATTTTAAACCAGGCAATAAATATTTTTTAAGATATATGATACTCGTATATATAGAGATTATCAGACTGTTGAGAAGCCGCTAATATGGCAATTATTTTATATAATAAACTGATTATACTTATATGTCACTTAAATAATTTAATTCTAGACATTTCAATTATCAGTTAAAAATAGAAAAATAGTAATTTAAAATAAATATTAATAGTGAAAAAATTGCTACAAATAAATTATTTTTCATGACTCAAAATGTTCAATGTTTTTCAATAGTTTTATTAAATATATTATACTAATAATATAATAAGAAAAACTATATCACATACATATTTTAAATATTCAATACAAATATTCAGATTATTTTAATATTTTAAAATAAATTGAATACATAGTATTTAAAATTTAAAAACCAGTTACAATCACAATAAGGCTGAATGACCACAAAATAGGTTTCAACCTGGTGATAACGTGAGAGTGACATGGCTGCAGATCTCGTAAACAAAGCAGCCATGGCCAACCCAGTTGGCCACCTGAACTTGTGGGTCACTCGCAGATGTTCGACTGCCGAGCTGACGTAGAAACAAGTGTGGCCAACTACACTGGACACCTGATCTGAGGAACATTTTTTAACTGACAGTTCTGAGGGGAAAGGGTTAACAGTGTATTCCAAATTTAAATATATATATTTTAACATTTTACTCTAATTTGCTTCAAATAATTTTGGCTTACTTTATTCTATTTTAAGATAAAATTATAAGATAGGTAATGACATTTTTTCATTAGGATTTTCATTGAAAATATCCCATTAATTAATAAATTATAATATTCAGAAATACATATGGTTTCAAAAATATTTGAAAAATGTTTCAATAGTGAACGTTTAAATTTTTGAACAAAATCAATGTTCAATGCACTTGCAAATCAGCAAATAGCTCAAAATTATTTTAAAAATGAAAGATACATATAAATAATAAATATTGTACGCTAATTTACTAAAATTATAGAATGAATATGTCTATATAAATAACTAGATAAGTCTTACCGGAAGGAATGAAAGATGAAATTTGTATTTGACATAAGGATCCGACAGCAGCTTGTAACAAAGACGGAATATTGGTCCAATGGGATGTAGGAACTTGAAAAGAAGATCATACTCTTGAGGATTTAAAGTGTACTCTATGTTGAGTAGATCCCAACCAGCCCTGTTACTAATGCCAAATATGTCTTCAACAATGTCAGGCAGCAAATACTCAAGTTCTTTTATAGAATACTCCTCAATCCATCTTGAGATGCCATCACATCGGATATGAATAGGTTGTTGAAACAACTGTTGCTGCATTTTGCTAGAAAAAAAATAGTATGAATAGTTCATAACAATGTGGAATTTAAGAAATTATAAACCTAATCTCTGGAAGTAGATAAAATCTATATTCTAAAAGAATAAATAAACTCAAAGTTTTAAATAAATATTTTATAGACTTTTATGTAACAATTTCTCCAGCTTAGGCTACTCCTTTTCAAGCTTTACTGCCCATTCTTTGAATTACGACAACTCAGAAATTTATTTCGAGAAAAAATATTTTAGTCTTTACATTGGTACAATATTGAAGAACTTATGAATGATATTAAATGCATTTACAATTACAATTTTTGTAAAATGAGCCTTTGCTGCCTAAAGATGAACTGCACGGCTTCAAATTTGAACTTAAATGTAATTAATAAATTAATCTCCCCTCAAAAACTCCTACATCATGGTAATGAACTGAAATAGGCTGATTGTTTTAAGAGATAAAATGCCATTAAATGAAATATTTCAGACAGTTGGTACAACTGTTTGCATGTATGGTTTGTCCACAGCAAAACATCAAATTTTATTCAGAACTCAACACCATAGTGACAATTCAACGTAAGACAAGTTAGTTTTTATTCTATTTCTCAACTTCAGTACTTTATCTTATGAAATATTGAGTACTTAGTTAATGAAATAATAACAAATCTGATCCTTAAATATTAAAAACTCCTAAATCAACTGGTGACAATATCATTATGATAATTATAACATAAATAGGCCCTATATAAACGTGGAAAAACCATCACCACTCATCAAGGACGCTGACTGCAGATTACATAAATTATTAAATTCTCAGCACCATCTTTAGGTGCTGACTTTATGTCTAGAGTTATAAACAGACTTGCAACATGCACAAAACTGATGTCAAATTTTGGAAATTTAATATCGGTGCAGTTCTAGAATTATGAGTAGGAAATGGTAATTATTCGATGTAGCACATCATGAATTTTTCAAGTATTTCTTCTCAAACACACAAATAATGGGCTAAATTTGAAGGTAACAATTTTTTTGGGGGAAAATTTTTGGTAATTATTTCATATAGCACATTACGAATTTTCAAGTACTTTTTCTCAACACATGCAAATAATGGACTAACTTAGAAAGTATTAAAAAGATTTTTTGGCCATAATGTGCTATATCGAATAATTACCGTATGGGTAAAGCTATGGGATACAAACAAGCTAGCAGGTTAGATCAGCTGTTATAGTTCTACAACCTTACCTGATAAATAACTTTTACATTACTGTACTGACTAATGATTTGAAATTAAACACATTTAAACAATTTGAAAGTTAAATACAACGAACTAATAATAAATCAAATAGTACATTATATTCGAAATTTTTCAAATGTTCTTGCCGGCCAAATTATTTTATAAATACAAATTAACAACCTGAAAGCTGAACAGAACCTATTTATTACGGTTGAGGAATGAGAGTTACGATCTATGTTCCATTCTCACGTTCCAAGAATGATTTGTTTGTTGACGATTCCTTTTTTTCATAACATTTATTTGTATTTAACAATCTAGTACCAGGAAAGCCGATCTCCGATCGGGTTCGTTTTCATTAATCGCCCGACTTCCAAAAACCGAATTTAAATGATCCCCAAAATACTGAAACATGTATGAAGCTGAAATTGAAAATACATATCTTGATTCAAACAATAAAACAAATCTTATGACTTGTAATTATACTTTGCAAACAACTTCTACAAATAATTTGGAAATACCTTACAAACTTTAGCAACTTTCTTAATTACGATTTGCATCAACCTCGGTGTTACCCCGAGGTTGATGGCAAATCGTAATTAAGAAAGTTGCTAGAAGTTTGTAAGGTATTTCCCGAAATTTTTTGTAGAAGTTGTTTGCAAAGTATTATTTTCAAGTATAAGATTTGTTTCATTGTTTGAATCAAGATCTGTATTTTCAATTCAGCTTATAGCATGTTTCAGTATCTTGGAATTATTTAAATTCGGTATTTGGTGGCTCATTTTTATTAAATTTTAAAATTGCGTCGTTTTGGAGGACGTCGCCTAGCATCTAAGAAAAAGTTAAAATATACTGAACTGAAGTTATCAATGAACTGTAAATTTATCTTACTTGCTGTAATCCGGCTCGAAAGCACCATAAATATGCGTTGCGGTGCGTTGAAATTATAATAAAAATGAAATAAAGTTCGAGAAATAACTGAATTGTGTATTTTTAGACTAGGTAAGAAAAATACAATAATATTTGGTTTGTTTACATTTTAACAGATTTTAGAAAAAACATGTGTTAATTAAAAAAAATAAATTAAAATCATAACTCACATGTTGCAATAGTAAATAGTAAACATTAACAGTGGTATTGACCCCCCGCTGTTTTCCTATATTTTTACTGTGTTTCTTTTGGAATCGTGAAAAACTCATAGAAAAAGAGTTTTCTCAAAATTGTCACCAAATCCCTTGGATTCCTGAGTGTAGAAAACCTTTTATAGACAAAGTACGAAGAAAATCGGTAGAGCCGTTTTTGAAATAAAATGACTGGAAATAGGTACATACAATTCCTTGCTCGTTTTATAGTATAAGATTCATAGTTGAGCAATAAGTTAATGTGAGGTTAAAAAAAATTGGGTGTGTGTCGGACCACACGGTGGAAGTTATACTTCTTTGGCCATTTCATACACCCACTCACGCACACAAAAAAGACAGGATATATAAATGAAATATAAGACATTTTTCAATATTATTCAATATATTTTTCTTCAATATAAATTTTACGTTTACTTTATTTTTTATTTATACACCTATTTTTATATTATCAGTAATTTCTTCGATTAACAATCGATTAATCGATAGTTCTTAAAAATTTGTTCTTACTTTTCAGGCGTGGGCGCGGTTTCTCGACCAACATCCCATCCCCAAAATGTCTAACGGGCGCAAAAAAGTATAACTTCAAAAATAACATGGATCAACACACGTCCCAAAGACGTGGCTAACGTAAACATTTTTTTACATTACAAATCGTTACACAAAATTATAAAGTACATTACAAAAAGTCCCTTTCTGGGGAAAACCCAATACGTGTTGTCTTTTCAGTCTGTAGACAGCGTTACTACTATACTCTAAAAGATTCAGGGCAAGGTGATTTGGATGATTGTTTTTGACTGAAATCTTTGGATGATATCTATGTTGCTGTTCGATGAACATCCCAACAGTGAAATTCCATAAGTTCATATAGGTTTTAAAACTGTTTATACAGGAGAAGTTATTTTCTTTAAAGATAGTTTTGATTTGCTGGTGTAGTAACCCCCGCCATTTTTCTGTATTTGGTGTTAACTGACGCCTTTTTTGCCATATGTGCATGCGCCATGTCAATCTTCTTATCTATGTGCATTCCCAGATATTTGACTTCGTAACTTGAAGGCAACGGAACATTGTCACATGAGACTCGGGGGCATGTATGAGGTTTTTAGTGTGCAGTGAGATGTGATGACTTGGTTTTGATTAAAATTTTTTGTTCCATTTTTTGAGCCAATTGGATAGTTCGTGTATACTTAACTGCAATATTTGAGATGCAACCACTGTATTTTTCATGGGAAAACGAGGTATACTGTGTCGTCAGCGAATGGGTTTCAACCCTTACTCCCGGGCTCGCTGGAAGTCGGCTGTGGGAAAAACGTATATTATACAGGCCCAAGCACACTTCCTTGAGGCATTCTGATTCAATTCTTACCAAGGAAGAATATTATCTGATATTTAATTTGGAAAAACCTATTTTCCAGATAAGACTTGAGTAAGTTGTAGTACGAATGTGGGCAATGGAGATTTTATCTTGAAAAGAAGGCTCTGATGCCACACTTTGTCAAAAGCTTGACTTATGTCAAGAAAAGTGCCGAACAGTACTTTCCAGTCTCTAAACTCTGGCTTATAAATTTACAATCCTATGTACATGTTCTAAGGTTGAATGACATTGACGGAAACCAAACTGGTGGTGTGGGCATGGGCGAAGTTAAACCTTGTATGTTGGGGGGCAAAAAGTAAAAGTTTACCATACATTAAAAATTTCCTGTGTCCTACTTTTTCCGGGGGGTTGGGGGGGCATTTTTAAAAATTGCAGCTTAAAAAAATGACATTTAGGTAGGTACCTTTTTTGAATGAAAAAATATTAAACTCAGAAACATGAAATTGATGTTTTTTTTTATCAAAAATAAACATAATACTGGTTGTATAGCAATATAAACCCGATATATACATATTTACTTTCTACAATAGAACGGTCTCATATTGTCATCAAATGTAACCCTTATATTAAACACATTAGCCTACAATATTAGCACGCCTTTATTAATAATTAAATTAAAAGGCAATTTTCTATTACCTTTTTTTGCATATTTATCCGTTAGTTTATCCAAGTTGAGGCTTTTTACTAAATCAGATTCTGAATAAATGACAGCCAAATTGGAGAAAAGTTCTTGGCCCCTGGAAGACCTAAGCCATCGATTAATTCTTCTCATTGTCGAGAACGATCGTTCACAAGTTAACACTATTAGTGGAAGGGTAAGAAAAAATCTTAAAAAGCAGTTTGAAATTGGGATAAATTCATCTTGAATTAAAACCAGTTCTTTTAATATTTTAACCAACTCTTTAAGCAGTATTTCTTTCGGGTTGATACATTGACTCGAGGAACGCACCGTAGGATGCTCATTTCTGATATGAGTATAGTTTGGTTCAATCCGGGCACTGGATATTTCGGTATAAACGATTCAGATTTCTCTACATTGAGGCAAAGGAACTCTTCCTCGCCATTTTGCTACTTCCTTTGCTTCACGGCAAACCTTCTTTTGAGTTCTCTGATCAAAATATAAGTATTGGGTAATAAAGGTCACAACGGTACTGTACCTTGTGTTCACTTCACTGTTATCACTCAATTCTGTATCGATTCTCTTGATAGTCCAACAGTATGAATGACAAATATTCATTAGAGTTTTTGAAATAACTCGGTCGACGTTTTGGGCGCCAATCTGTGAACTTGAAGTCGAATGATTTCTTTTCCAAGAACGAGATGTTGTGGTAGTATTCATTGGATTGTGTTGTGATGCAAATTTCTTCAAGGAATAAATGTAGTTTGTGATCTTGAAAACACCATTACTTCATTCCACTTTTTTCTTCCAGGCGTTTTCACTTTTCTTTTTGACTCGAGTCTTCATAATAATTTGCTCCTTTGCTGCTTTCGCACATCTTGTTATGCAAGAGTTCCTCCTTCTGAAGGCTTTGCTGAGGATATTTATATCATTTCCAATAAAACTCCAATAAAATATTAAACATACTACAAAGTCCATGGATGTTAATTGAAGCCAGTAATCCTTTGGGCTGAGGAGACTTCGGAATTCCTGTAGTGTAGATCAATTAGCAATCTTTTGAGGACGGCACGAATTGCATCAAAAATTTCTGTTAAACAGATGGGAACAGCAGTAGCCTTACTATGACCACCTAGCCATACTTAAATTTGTGGGATCTCATGGTGGGCTGGACTTGATCTGCAGGTTCCTCTGCAGTATTTTGTATTCCGCAGGCATATCAGGATTAGAAAAAAAAAAATCACATAGTGATGCATCACATTAAGAAGAAACAATGAAGTTTATTGCTTTCACAAGGAGTTTACAAGAACCAATTAACTTTGTGACTAAACAGTGCACATACATGGCGAGGAGATGGGTATTCCCTGATGATTTTCTGTAGCCCTTTCTTTACTCGGACATTCCACTCGCGCCATCATGTGAATGACCTTTAAAGTAGCAGTATACCTACTTCCTTTAAGGTAGTTCAAAATAATGTTTGCAGGACTAGCACTCACGATCTAGAGAAACATCCTTCATTGGTTAGCAATCCTTCTTAATTTTGATTCAAACAAATATCTTATACAATCACAATTGTTTAACTTGTGTGACTTTGCTCATCGTACCATTAAGGCATATTAATCCATATTCGTTTATATCGTTCTCTATTGTACTTAAACACTCTTCAGTAACAATTTTCCGAAAATTTTGGTTTTTAAAGTCATGACTTGTTTAAATTGAATATCGTTCAATTTTTCCTTTGAATTTGCATCATATTTTGAGTTTAATTCACATACTCTAAATAATTTCCTTGTTGCTGACGTTGTATTTTTATCGTGTCCACGAAAAAAGCATTCCGGTTTGGCCAATATAACAAAAGGTCCAAAATTTGCTTAAAATATTCGATGATTTTCAGAAATAGCTCTATATGAGATGATGATATTTTCCGAAGCAATTGTATCCTTTGGCTTTCTATAGTTATGCACTTCGCCATGGAAAATAAGTGACTTTCACTGGACGCATGCTTTTCTAATTTTTCCCTATCTTCTTCCAGTTTACTTATGCCTTTTTCAGTTAGAGTCCTTCTTTATTGTTTAGAAGAAAATTTTTTTTAAAATCCTGCAGCGTAACAGAATACACGCATCTTTCTTTATACTGCATTATACGCCATTCAAAATTTCTTAATAAAATTGGTTGTATTGTAAATGTGTTCGTTTTGAATTTTTAATGTCTGAAAGTGGATATGTAGTCTCAATCGGGTGCGATGGACCGTTCTATATTACCAAGTGTCCAATTTTTTTTTTTGTGAGTAGGTCCTTCATATAAGAAGAAAGTTACGGAATCAGTTGTTGTTTATTAGTCATGGCAAGATTTGAACAGCCTAGGGACGTGTTATTAAACACTCAGTTCTGCTTCTGTCAACGGTCTTAGACTGGTCACATGGTTCTTTTATTAAAAAAAAAGTTCTGTCTGGTTTTTTTTATCATTTTGTATTTAAACTGTAGATTCATAGATAAACAAACAGAAAAATGATAATTACTGTAATTAATTTACATAGAAACACACTCATCTCATCTTAAATAACAAACAAAAAACATTATTTTAATACATGAAGCACGAAGCGGGACAGAGCATGAACAAATAGCTGACCAAATGCTGACTGACTGGGCTGGGGCAGACCGCAGCGCGCTATTTGTAGGATGGTAAGGTTAGTCGATGTCAACCCGTATTGTATTGTATACGTGGGACGTATTACCCGCACTGATCTTAATTTTGGATTAATGTCATTCTAATTTATTATTATTATTATATATAGAGTCAACATGCATTTAAGTTCATCGTTCATTTAGTAACTTTTATCATTGATTTTACTATATATCTATGTATAGTAAAATCAATGCTTTTATATAAAATTATATTCCTTATAAATAAAAATTAAAATTCACACGAAGGTTGGGGGGGGGGGGGCATTGGCCTCCCATAACTCCACCCATGTGTGGGATAGCGTCATTTCATCATCACCAGAGCTCATTCTTTCTAAGACCCCAAAAGCTTCTCAAAGCCCTTAGACATCAATGGAAGAAGGCTGATTGGCCGATGACCGATATCATGTAATTTCATGAGCAGGCTAGTCAGTTTTTTGTATTAAAACTATGTTCGCCACTTTCCATTGAGAGGAGTAATACTCCACTCTTAAAACTGCGTTAAAGAGCACGGTTAGCAAAATGAAACCCTTTCTAGATAGTTCTTATAGAATTTTGCCTGTTATCAAGTCATATCCTGGTGCTTTATTTGGACTAATTTCATTAAGTATGACGTTTTTGACTTCAGATGGCTTAAAACTATCTATTGGAAAGCTCAATTGAGTCGGAGAGTTCAGGAATTCCAAAATGATGTCATTTCCGATAAGAGGATTTTGGTGCAATTTGAAAACATTCCGAAAATGTTCAGCAAATATCTCAGCCTTTTCTTTATTAGTTTTGGCCCAGGTGCCATCCAGTTTCAGAATTAGAGGTCTTTGGTCGTTTCATGCCTTTAGTGACTTTCCATAACGAATAGTCTCTGTCTTCAAAAGGAGAAAGTGACGAACAAAAATCGTTAAACGATTCGTCTTTTATAGATTTTATCAATCTTTTTAGTTTTTCAGAGGCCCTGTTTAGATTTGTTTTATCGAATTGATTCCTTGAATGTTACCAAAATCTTCGCTAACGGTGTTTTTCTGCCAATTTCTTCCGTACAATTACTGGATAATTTACACTGTTTGTAGGCTTTTGTGGAAGACTGCGCGTTGCTTTCCTGTAGGGCCGCTTCCTGTAGGGATAAGTTAAATGATTCAATTGCGTCATCTATATTTTCATAGGTTTTCAGTGGAATATTAAGCTTAGATATTTCATAAAAACTGTTTCGAAACATGTTCTAATTGGTGAATTTGTTACAAAGAGTTGGAGGAGTTTCTTTGTTGATTACGGATGAACTGATTATTAAAATAATAGGGGAATGGTCTGACTGTAGATCGAGGGAAGACTTTTTTTTAAATAATTGTTACAAATACCCTTCGTAATAAAAAAATCTGATATCTAGAATTTTGTGTGGGTCACTAGGCCAGTATGTAGGTTCCCCTGTCGAAATAGCATCCATATTAAAATTATTAATTGTTTGTAGTAACTGTCGACCTTTAGGATTGTTAAGACGTGATCCCCACGTTTGATGCTTAGCGTTGTAGTCTCCACTAGAAATGAACCGAGGGCCCAAGGAGTTAAAAAAATCGTTAAATTGTACATTGGTAATGTTTGTCTTGGTGGGCAGTATACTGAAGATATTGTCAGAGGACCAGTCGAATCTTCTACAATAATACTTGAAGCCTGAATGTGGTCAAACGGGTAACTTGGAAGTTCATAATGCTTAATAGTGTTTCGTATCAAAATAGCAGAACCACCATGAACAGTGTTATCAGGGTGATTTGAACTATAAATTGAAAAATTAGGAATTTTAAAGAAAGTTAAATCGGTGAAGTGGGTTTCAGATATTAATAGTATATCTAGCTTGTAAGTTGATATGAATTTGTAGAGAGTAAAATTCTACATTAAAATTTGTAGAATAAAACTCAAAATGTAGAGCTGTGTATTTCTTGATTATGTTTAATCAAGCCGTTGGCATTCTATTCTGATATTCTGAGAAAATTATTCATTTTAATTTAGAAATAACTGTTGTTAACAGAGTAGTGAGGGTTCCAACCTGTTGAGTTTGCTGTGTTAGGAGGGTTTCAAATTTTTCAAAAACAGAATTTATAACCTGGATAAAAATTGGTAATTCATTAACTGTGGAGGACTTTGGCCCATTTTTTGTTGGCCGAGCATAAGATACTGACTCATTAACGTGATTATTTTCATGTGTAGTGGGGGGAATTGTGTCTCAGATTTACTGATTATACCATTTGTTGTATGCGAGGTAAGAGATTTTGTCTCAAAGGTGGAAAACTTTTATTTTTCAAATTTTTCTAGATATTACAACCTTTGTAGTTTGCAGGGTGGTCACCATTACACAGCACACACTTAGGTGAGACATCTTTAGACTTAGTACAAGCAGTAGTACCATGGTTTGAACCACATTTAACACACCGGAAGGGATAATGGCAGAAAGAGGCTCACTCGCTCCAAAGACCCAGGCCTCTTGATCTCGTTCCTTCCCATTTAAAGAACATACAACAGTATACAAATCCTCCCAGTCACTATTGGATCTCCTTCTCACCAATATATATACGAGTTATCTCACTCGCTCCAAGGACTCTTGATCTTCTTCTCACAAAATCTACGAGTAATCTTAGTAATCTAAGGACAAGGGTTACATTATCTCCCTTCCATCCATTTTACGTACATAAAGCTTATACCGAATCCTCCAACCATCTCTAAAGACACATGTGTTTTGATTTTGATCCCATCAATTCCACATGAGGAGCCGTCCCACTCATCTGTAAATATAGTTCTCTTGATTCCCTTCAATTCCACTTCACGAATAAACAACTGTAGACAAGTCCTCCCACGCACTCCAAGTACTTGAGATTCATGATCTTCAACCCACCCATTCTACAAACACACATGCTTTGACTGATCATCCAACTTGTACAAAGAAGATATGGGTTTCATGATATCCCTTCCTCCCATCCTATGAAAAAAAGCTCACAACAAGACTACCTCCCACTCATTCCAAGGATCAGGCCTGCAATTGGGAAGGGAAATACAGATTCTCATACGATATATAACGGAAAACACGCGATTATGTCTTGCAAGAGTTATTGTTGCACGCAGCACCATATGACTCAAGTAAGTTCGTTTAAAAGTAACAATAATCCACCATACTATTGCTTCTTGCAAGGGTTATTTCTGCACGCAGCACCATATGACTCTATTGTTGTCTATTGTTGTCTAATGTCTATTGTTGTAAATTTGGGTATGTGTGAGTGTGTGTATGTCGACCTGTCATCCTCTGACCCTTGTCCGCGGCTGGCTCACGGACCCATGGTTTCGTAGTGGCTGTACTTGTTGCCGACTGTGAGGCCGAGCACGATTGCTTGTCTAATCTTCCAAACACCGCTGACTTTTCGCCTCTTATCTTGCTCCCCACCACAAATCTCTTAAGTCCTGTCATTTTTAATGCACAATCCTTGCTGTGTCATATTGATGAGGTTAGAGCAATTTTTGATCATTCAAATTTTGACTTAATTGGTGTAGTTTAGCAGGGAAGACATCTTGGCCTGAAGCCGTAGGTTTGGTCTGCATTCAGAAGTGAGAGAATGTGACACAGGGTATACTTTTAATTAGAGAATGTTAACGAAGCGTGAAAAAACACGGGAGGTGGAGTGGTCACTGCTTATGTTTTTAGGGGTTGGGTGTTTATAAACGTAACGTTGATTTTATCGATTACCTTACACACTAACATTGATTACTTCTGCCAAAACTGAATTTCTGTTGTTGTTGAAAATAAACTCCGCTATTTAGTAAAGAAAAGCCTTCTCCTGGGATTTTGTTATCGGCCGCCCTAGGACGGGACTATTTAAACTGAATTTGAAAAATGCTCTCCTGGGCACCTTGATGCCGCTAAACTTATCGCTCGCATGTCTTGGATTAGGGGCGATTAGTAATAGACTTTAGTGAGATATGAGTACTCTTATGGAGACACTAAATCCCCCATATTTTTGAATATAGACATTTGATTACGCCAATGTTTGTATCTTGTAGCATGACTTTAATTCTTCCTATGGATTCGGCCATCACACCATACTGCTGATTCTCACACTTGTCGACCTAATGGTTCGTTAGTGATCCATTCTGAGTCGATTTCGCCTGGAGGTGGGCAAACTTCCAAATACCATAGGAATTATTGCGTTTGCATGATCTAGTTTTCTGGTGTGGTATACGAATACTATTCAAACAATTGTGGACGCATATATAGGCAAATTTTTATTTACATCTAGAGGATTTCTAAATCATTGACGAAAATCTGTTTTTTACAGATCTTGAGTTCCCTTGGCAAACTATTAAGGTTGATGAAATGTTGTCTTATTCAAATTCTTATTGGATTTTGGATCTCTACAACAAACAAGCCACTTTAACCTCAAAGAGGTATATACTAAAAAAAACGTATTCTATTCCCTGGCTTACGCAATGAAATCGATCCTCAGATGTGGTAATCGGGATGCTATTATACCGTGGAAGAGCCATATAAGTCAAGTGTCACCTGAGTGTACTTAGTGTGAACTGTTTTCGTACATTTTTAAGGTCATCGTATAAATGATTAAGCTGGAGCGTCGCATTGCTAAGTGCGATTTTATACATAAATTTTTTACTTGATTCGAGGATAGATTTTCCAAGAAGCCCTCAAATGTGGAGTAATTTAAAAGTCTTGGGTTGTGGGATACAAAAAACCACCCTTCCAGACATAATCTGTAAGATGAATCTAAATGAATTTTTTATTTCATCACTTCCAATTCCAATACGACCCAAGACATTGCTTAAATTAATAAATAGTAGGGGAATAATCTAAACCAACAAATTACCTTTGCATTTTGAAAGATTCTCTTTTAAAACATGTCCTTGAAATTGATACTCTAAGGGCTTTTGTAAAGTTAACCAGTAATGCTACAGGTGTGGATGTATTTCGATAAGATGATAAAAAAAATTGCTCCTTTGTGTTCGTCCTGTTCATTAATGCTCTATATTCAATAAAGTCATTGGCCACAAACTAATTTTCCTAGCTTATGGAAAATATGCCTTGTTATCCATTAAACAATAGTTACTGTCACCATCAGAAGCCACATTACAGGAATACTTAGCCTTTTGCCCACCATTTCTAATATGCCTGGAAAAAGATCGTCCATTTACAATTAAAAACATTTTCTGAATAATAATAGTATTCTCGAATACATATCAATCAGGGTTTCGTTCCAGCCATAAGTTACAGAAACAGCTCTGCTCTGTGTCACTGTTGACATTCGAAAAGTGCCATGGATCTTAGTAAATGTACTGTCTTAACCTTTGTTTGTTTTTTTATAAAGGCCATTTGACTGCGTGGATCAATCCCCTTCTTTGGTTAAACTACGGATTTAGGCTTTTCAGATAGCAGCATTGTTGGATTTTTTTTTTTTAAGGGGGGGTTATTACTTAGTGAATGTAGCAGTTAGTGATGCGCTTTTGTGGGCGGACAGATCTTCTATATTTCAATCTGTTGGTGGGTGTTCCTCATGGTCTATTGTGGTCCCCTCACTGCTTTTTCTTACTATATATTAACGATATTAGGTCAGTCTTTTATACTTCACGTATACATCAATGTATGCTGCGATTTTTGGCAAAATATCTATGGCTCACTCTCCTGTATTAAGGTACCTTAAACGAATCAATAACATTGTGCATTAACTAGATATTGAAAAATTTAGTTCAAAATGGACCAAAAAATCCTGCCTTACACTTAATGAGGATAATACACATTCATTCAGCCCTCTCATAATATTATTTGCTTCTTCTCGCCTGTCACACCAAACTTCATGGATATAACTACATTCAAACAACATTCTAGTCAATGGCAACTTCTGCTTTCTGTACCTCAGTTAAAAATTTAGGTGTTATTTTTAACCAGAATATGACTGGGTAGAAAGGGGGAGAAGTGCTGAGTGTTTTGTAAAAAGGCTTTTGGGTATATCCATTACCTCAAAACAAACACTTCAATACTTTCTCCAGTAAAATTAAAGCTTGTGTCTTGTAAAAAGCATTATCTTTCCACATTTCATCTATGTGACGCAACTCTGTGTACAATGACTGCAACTGTGGCTGTGGCTAATTAATACTTCCAGCCGAGACTTTGTACAAAATATTGTATTAGATGTATTTTTAATTTAAAATATTAGGATCATAGCTCTCAATATATATTCCAAAATTCCCATTATTAAATTGGCCGACCTTAGCTTATTAAAAATATTGAGTATTTTGTTTTTAGTACTTAATGATGGGAATCGAAAATACTCTCTCTCAAAAAATTTCAATATATACTCTCATAAATTGAGTGCAATAGGAGCACGCTCAGCCTCGTCATTTTACGTATTTCCTTTCATAGAACCTCTTTCTACAACAAATTCATTTTTCAGTAACTGCCTAGAAGGTTAGATGGAAATAAAAACTTTCCTCTCCGCTTTTTACAGTAGAGAGATATGACAGTCGGGCTCGGTTCACCAGCATCAATTGAAAGCCTTTCTTTTTGAACGATGAGTCTGTGTATGATGGTATGTGGGATGGGGTCTGGGATTAGGGTTGAACGAGTGTATGAGTGGATGAGAGTTGGTAAAGTATGATAATATGTTAGTAGTTCATTTAGCTTTATATTATTTGCTTTTTGTATGTTATATATTATTATTATTTTCTTTAGTTTAGTTTTTCTTTTCATATTTGTTTTAGGCTTGTTATATTTACTATTTTAATCAAAAAGGGTTGAACTGTAAGTAGAGACTTATTAGTTACTAAGTTCGCCATTGTAGAGAAACAATTTTGTACAATAAAGCCATTATCTATATTATTATATTTATTATTATTATTATAATATTATTATTTATTATTATATTATTATTATTATGACTCAAGTAAGTTCGTTTACAATAAACAATTATCTACCATACTAATTGCTTCTTTTATCTATCAGTTATTGCTGTCTCACGCAGTACTATAAGATTCTGTAAGTTCGTTTACGGGTAGTAACAATAATCTACCATACTAATTGCTTGAAGGAGAAAAAGGTAGTTGGACATTTGCCATCATTACGTGAAAATTACCAATACTAATTGCTTTTTGCAGGGGTTATTTCTGCACGCAACACCAGATGATTCAAGTAAGTTCGTTTAGAAGTTACAATGATCTACCATACTGATTGCTTCTTGCAAGGATTATTACTGACCGCAGTACCATATGACACAAGTACGTTCGTTTTCGAAGTTACATTGGATCTACATACTGATTGCTTCTTGCAAGGATTATTACTGCACGAGTTATACAATATGACAACTAGTAAGTTTCATTTAGAAGTTACAATGAGTCTACCATTATATGATTGCTTCTTGCAAGGATTATTACTGCACGCAGTACAATATGACACAAGTAAGTTCGTTTAGAAGTTACAATGATCTACCATACTGATTGCTTCTTGCAAGGATTATTACTGCACGCAGTACAATATGACACAAGTACGTTCGTTTAGAAGTTACAATGATCTACCATACTGATTGCTTCTTGCAAGGATTATTACTGACCGCAGAGGAACAATATGACTCACGCAAGGACGTTCTTTTAAAGTTACTCATGATTCTACCTATCACTGATTGGCTTCTTGCAAGGATTATTACTGGCACGCAGTAAATATGACACAAGTAAGTTCGCTTGTAGAAGTTACAAATGATCTACCATACTGAATAGCTTCTGGCAAGGATTATTTCTGCACGAAGATACATATGTACAAGTAAGTTCGTTTAGAAGTTACAATGATCTACCATACTGATTGCTTCTTGCAAGGGTTATTTCTGCACGCAGTACATACAACTCAAGTAAGTTCGTTTAGAAGTTACAATGATCTACCATACTGATGGCTTCTTGCTAGGGTTTTTTATTACTGCACGCAGTAAAATATGACACAAGTAAGTTCGTTTAGAAGTTACAATGATCTACCATACTGATTGCTTCTTGCAAGGGTTATTTCTGCACGCAGTACAATATGACACAAGTAAGTTCGTTTAGAAGTTACAATGATCTACCATACTGATTGCTTCTTGCAAGGGTTATTACTGCACGCAGTACCATATTGACACATGTAAAGTTCGTTTAGAAGTTACAATGATCTACCATACTGATTGCTTCTTGCAAGGGTTATTACTGCACGCAGTACAATATGACACAAGTAAGTTCGTTTAGAAGTAACAATGATCTACTATACTATTGCTTCTTGCATCCATTATTGATGCACGCAGCACCATATAACTCCATTATGTTCGATAACAAAACACAATTATCACCAATACTAATTGCTTCTTGCAAGAGCAATTGCTGCCGCAGCACCATATGACTCAAGTAAGTTCGTTTACAAGGAATCACATGATCTACATCTTCCAATTCCTAAAATGGAGATCTATCAGTGTATTATTTAGTAAGTGTTAACTTAGATGTCAAACTAGTGCCGGTGGCGTTTCCCTATTTGAGGTGTTTGGAGGTATCAGTAATTGCAAATTGTCTGTATACGGTTGTAGCCGACATTGTGAGGTAATTTGCTTGCCGCACACTGTCAGCTGTTTACAGGGAACAATTACAGCGACCTTCGAGCTCCCGCCTGACCTCTGCTGTTATAAACAATGGAAATAAATGTTCTTTTAGCTTATCCTAATTGTAGAGAACAAAGGGTAACGTATTACTAGATTAAAATAGTTATTCTTACGCAATAATTGTACTAATAACTATTTGCTCTTGATTTTACTCCAGTCTACTTTAAATTCTCGTATGAAAAAAAACGTGTACCTTTTCTATTTGCACTCGTGTATTTATTTAAAAAATACGAGAAAAATGGTAAAATATAAATCAACTATTGCAAATACGCCATCATAGTAAAACATTGAAATGTAACTCAATAAACTTGTTTCATACTAATTAAAAATGTTGTAGATTTGCCTTTACACATTTATAAAGTTGCAAAATTTAAATCAATATATTCGTATGATGTGGAATAATTTACTATGGAATACATTTTAATTTATGTGCTGTTTTTCTCTGTATAATAATATAAACATAAATTATTGTTTTATTTTAAAACCATTCAAATTTGACTTTTAGGCTTTTCTAGAATATAAAACCTTTGTTACATAGGAGAAAGATAGCAGAATGATCTTTTATATTGATGTGATGGTTTAGAGAGAACTATGGACGGAAGGATAAGCAAGCGTAGAGAACCACCGCGTAGTGAAGTAAGGGCTGTCGACCAGACGTAAAATGTACGAACCAACAAACTGAGCTAAAGGGTGGGAATGAACTATAACATGGGGAAGAAGACAAACAAAACGGGTAAGTTACTTTGTCAGAGTAGATGAGAAACAAGAGTAGTGTGTAAGAGCAGGAATAAACAAAGGCAAGAGGAAAGCCAAGTTATTGAAGAAAAATCACACGAACATGCTGTGGAAGGGACAACAGACGATGAAGTTCGAGGTTTACTCTGCCAACGAGTAATGTATATTAAATAATATTCTACATAAACTCGTAAATTGTTTATAATACTAACGATACTAAAATAATTGTAAATTGTCGGCACTGGTGGCGCAGTGCTGTAACCCAGCTACATGGGGACAAAGTGTTTGGGAGATTGTAGGCGATAGGTCGTATGCTCGTCCGCTTGGTGGTTGCTATCGGCGTGGACACTACTAGAGAAGTCTGGGGTGTCCATGTTGGGTGGTAATCATTGTGCGGATGTTGTGTGGGGGAGATAACTGAGTATCAGGCTTGTCAATTAGCTGAAAATCAGACCAGCACTACGTGGTTCGGATTCCACGTAAAGCTGTAGGTCCCTTAGTTGCCCTGGCTGTTGGGCTATTAATAAATTGCCCTTTCTGAGGAACAGTTGAACTCAGTTAGTAACCAGACTACACTCATCCACACTCATCCTACACTCATAAAACCATTCATATTCGCCTTAAAATACGCACAACGTTGTGTCGGCGTCTCATTTGTAAGAATCTTGTAAGAATAGGCAATATCATTCATCATAATTAATTACATATTTTATGTTCTCTCAAATAAAACAATTGTAATTGAATTATTAACACGTTTATTAATTATTTAAATTTATGTTTAAAAATGTAGGCAGCATATAAAAATATTAATTGGCTGGACCTATACTGATTAACGGAAAAAAGACTAAAATACTATAAATATCTGAAAGTCACCTCCGATGGGAAGTGGTACATACATATTGATCCAATGGTAAAAAAACTCACATATTATCATTTCATTTTTTTCAAAATAAAACGTTTAAAACTACAAACACTACATTCCATATACTGTATTATGCCTTCGCACACAGCATAGTAACTTATAGCATAATTACTCGTAGTTGGGGCGGAGCGTACAGCACAACGATTAATCTAGTAACTAAATCAATAAATATTTTTCAAGAAAATCTGCGAAGTGAGAACTTTAACCCATTGAGAATTTTACACACGAACATACTACTAATACATAACCATGAATAGTTCAAAAGGCAAAGTTTAACATGAAAAAATGGAGCATTATAATAACATTGGACTCTCTGACTACAATAACATTGGACCCTCTGACTACAATAACATTGGACCCTCTGACTACAATAACATTGGACCCTCTGACTGCAATAACATTGGACCCTCTGACTACAATAACATTGGACCCTCTGACTACAATAACATTGGACCCTCTGACTACAATAACATTGGACCCTCTGACTACAATAACATTGGACCCTCTGACTACAATAACATTGGACCCTCTGACTACAATAACATTGGACCCTCTGACTACAATAACATTGGACCCTCTGACTACAATAACATTGGACCCTCTGACTACAATACTCCCAATATGAATATCCATATACAGTATTAGTTTTTAATTATAATAACATTGGACTCTCTGACTGCAATACTCCCAATATGAATATCCATATACAGTATTAGTTTTAAATTATAATAACATTGGACCCTCTGACTACAATACTCCCAATATGAATATCCATATACAGTATTAGTTTTAAATTATAATAACATTGGACCCTCTGACTACAATACTCCCAATATGAATATCCATATACAGTATTAGTTTTAAATTATAATAACATTGGACCCTCTGACTACAATACTCCCAATATGAATATCCATATACAGTATTAGTTTTAAATTATAATAACATTGGACCCTCTGACTACAATACTCCCAATATGAATATCCATATACAGTATTAGTTTTAAATTATAATAACATTGGACCCTCTGACTACAATACTCCCAATATGAATATCCATATACAGTATTAGTTTTAAATTATAATAACATTGGACCCTCTGACTACAATACTCCCAATATGAATATCCATATACAGTATTAGTTTTAAATTATAATAACATTGGACCCTCTGACTACAATACTCCCAATATGAATATCCATATACAGTATTAGTTTTAAATTATAATAACATTGGACCCTCTGACTACAATACTCCCAATATGAATATCCATATACAGTATTAGTTTTAAATTATAATAACATTGGACCCTCTGACTACAATACTCCCAATATGAATATCCATATACAGTATTAGTTTTAAATTATAATAACATTGGACCCTCTGACTACAATACTCCCAATATGAATATCCATATACAGTATTAGTTTTAAATTCTAAATGCCTTGTCCACGCACAGATGGCTTGACCATCTCTGGTGGGTGGCAAATTAATGGACATCTGTAATTTCTGTTGTCAAAAAAGTAATAGTAAATAATTAACATCCTTGTAAACTTGATGCAACTAAATAATTGTTCAAATTACGTGATTTTTGTTTTCTAATCGTCAGACAGTATACTAAACATAACGTGTACGTCTGATTGAGTTCTGTCGTCCAAATTTCTTGGAATAATCTCGGACCGGGGGTTAACCTGGAATAACATTGAATATGTTTGTTCCAGGGTGTCGTCTGGCATCTTGTTCTGGGGACACTAGCAAAACTGTACCTGGAACAAGTAATGTTGGCTGCATATTACGATCTCATCTATCCTACCGGGTGGTACTTTAGGGTTGTTGTACAGGTGATGATTCCTTAAGTGGTTTTAGACTCCAGAAAAATAAGATCGGAATCATGTAAAAATTAGCGTTTGAAAAATCGTGTAAATCTGACTTCAAAACATTAAAACTGTCGACCCTATGTATTTACATTCTGGAAACAGTTGTTTATTGTAAGTCTAAATGTGCCATTACACGGGGCACTGAAGTCCACAATTACGCAACTAGAGGCAGGGAAAACTACCGAACTGGGCAACACAGAAAGGTGGTTTACGAACAGCTTCCATCACAGGTCGAGATTCGTTTTATCAACAGTTTACCGCCCGAGTATAAACGTCTTTTGATGCCCAAGGCATTAAAGGCAAAGTTGAAAAAGTTATTGATATCCTTCTACAGTGTGGGCGAGTTTTTAACGTATAATTGGAGGACTGATCAACCTGACATTGGGAATAGACAGGCAAGCCACATGTGGTGCAGGGTGAGAAGAAGTGAACAAATTTTGTATGGATGAATGAGTAATTGTTGGAGTTGGAGTTAGAGTTGGAGTTTTAAATAATTACTTAATATAGTTATTTATTTACTTTGACCTTGTTAATATCTAATATCTGACGATTGCGATAAAATTTTATGTATTTTGTTCACACAATACACGTTACTCTTTCCTATTGTATTGACATACAAACTGTTATATATGTCGTGAGTGTCTGCCATGTCAATATGTCAGTAGAAGGTCTAGGCTGACAAATATTTGCACTGACTATTGGTCACCAAATGTCAAGATGCTTATTCAGTTCCCATTCACTTGAACCGTGGGACCCCCCCCCCTCTAGTGGTGCAATCCCGAAATCACTCCGTGATGACGCTACGGCAATCTACTCCAGAAACGTCCAATCTCACATTTACAAACCTATTTCCTCCAATTGGGGAAAAGTCATCCAGTAGAGAGTGTTGACATCAAAAAAGACCTAAAGGGTATCCATAGCGTGAGAAGACCGATCTTCAAGGCCCCCCCCCTACTACACTTATAAAAATATCGGTGGACTACAAGATATATTTGATGAATTAAAATGTAGTAAAAAAAGCCATTATATATTTTTAAGTTGTATTGACGTAGTAATACATTGCAAACAGAAACAATGGACAGTAGGTAAGTAATGTATTATCCATCAACAATGGGACCTGGCACATAAAATTTAACAATTAACGAACATAAAAAAGGGCCTATATTACAACGCTCAACCTCTAGGTGAATTTCTTGGTCTTGTATTTCAGTAGTAAGTACTAAATCAACATTTGGCTTCAAAAAGTCAAGTTGACTGCCTTGTAGCCATATAGCCCTTATCAAAGATAAAATATATTATACTTTACTCTAAATTGACTTCCTAAAAAAATTCCAAAGAATTGGTTCAAACTTTACCCCATATTAAACACTAAAAAAATCAAAACTTTGAAAACTACCAGTTTGATTCCGAAATATGATTTTTTGCCATAACTAAAAAATTAGTGAAGTTAGAAACATGCGGGTTTTACTAAACTATTTTGATATGTAATTCACATCATATTTGAAAATGTAATCAAAATTGCTAGAGTTGATTTTGAGAAAATTTCATATTTTGACCATAAAAATAAAAAAAAAAAACTAAAATTTCATTCGTTTAGTCTCCAGCGAAATGCACATACACACATAGACACACATCGGACAAATATCAAAATTTTCTTTAAAAAAAAAAAAAAAAACACACTTTTTTCGGTTCAGGAGACCCTAAAATGGATTTTTAGACCATCTTGTAAAATCCATTTTTTACGATCACAATACTTTCTCTATGCTAACGCATATGGTAGAAAGTAAAAAAAAAAACTTTGCTCTGCATATTCCTGATATTTCATAATGAAGTGTAAATAAAATTATTTATCTATGACCTTCTGGTGGACCACGTGTTGGGAATAACTGTTCTAATATTAAGTAGATTGAAATAAGTGAATATGGACTTTTCTTTCGTCAAAAACCTTTATTTTATCGTTAAAAGATAAGCAAAATTTCGACTCGCCATCTAAACACTTCAAATCGGGTTCACTTTGATTGGAATAGAATTTAATGGATCGGTAGGTCGTATTACACCACACACTTTCACTGCAGATATTGGTGATAATTAGTTTTGTTTTTTTCTGATGCGAGGAGGAAAATGCATTTATGCACGTTGTGAGGTTCATATCTCCGTGCAGCATTGCCGTACTCCCATCGGCTCGATGTCTGTTGGACTATCGGCTAAAAAAATCTTTTTTTCTTTCGAATAGATAATATTTGACTAATTTATATTTTTTTGAACGCTTTTGAGATCATCGTAGGAACACTTTAGTCTTTTGATGTTATTAGACCTTATAGCTTACCCAGAATTTTGTCATTTTCTGGAATCTCCGTTGTACAGTAGATTTACTTCTGAGAATACCCTAATTGTAGCAGTTACTTTATCTATATTGGTTGTGAATGTTATTTGGTTGTCTTTAAGTACAGTACTGAAATTTTTGTTTTTTTGATTAGGTTTTCATTAGCTAAATTTAAGTTTTTTCATGTCTTTCTGTACTTACTTTAGCCTTTTTGATTTTGTCTTTATTTTTCTCGTTGCTGTTATTAAACCAAGTTAACTTTTCTATAGTAAAGTGGCTTATAACATTAATTACACACATTTTCTTTGGAAATTATTTAAATTTTATATTATTCATTATTGTTAATGTTGTGGTAATTTCCAACGCTTCGAGTTAACTAACCTAAATATCAATACAAACTAGAGAGAGTCAAATCATATCTATAACAGCACTATTTACTCTTGACAAGTTATTGTACTTCGTAAATTCGTTTGACATTTTGACTCCTAAAGTCTGTTTGTAAACACGTGATCCAATCAGCTGTTCCCGTCAATCAGCTGATCCTGCCCGCTTTGTGGTTGCGGCTGGCATTATGTTAACATTGCGCCGTGCCACCGTTGCTTGCGGTGAGCTCAATTCGCTGGCGTTTTATTTTATTGGAATAAAATCACTTTAACCAGTCATTAAAGACGTAGTTTCGAAACGTTTCGTGAGGTTTCAGCCCCTCTAACCATCGCTGGGTAGACAAATCAGTGGTCTCCCCGCTACCACCTAAAATCATTTTAGCGTTACCTTAGTAATAATTATTTCTCATTTTCCGTTTTAGATACTTAAATAAATATAATAACATTCCTTAATGCAGTTTTTATATAAAAAATATACATATATGTAAATACACGTTGTATACCTGCCATATACAGGGTGGAAAAAATGGAAACGCTTTCACAACTTTTGTATGACTTCACTTGGTAAAAGTAAAATCTTGTACATCATCGTGGTTACAAAGAACACATTTTTTAACGCCATTAGCGACATTTCATCTTTTCAGGGGGACGAACCAAGAGGAGACGAATGAAAATCTTTAATGTAAGCCTAGGTCGAGTTTGGTATAAAATTAAAGGCCTATTCAATAGAAATTAATTGCCGCAAACCGGACTTCTAAAGGTCTATACTTTCCAGAGTAGTGGTCATTTGAATTTCAAAGTAAAATTTGAACAATAATATTTCTCCGCTATTTAACGATTTTAAGTAAATTATTCTGATAAAAAATTATATTTTATGGAGCACAATAACTCAAAAAATTAAATTATTAGCGTAGAAAATATGGAACAGCTTTCACAAGAACTTTATTTTTTCCATAGATAATTTGATAATTTTTTTTAGTTACTGTGCTCCATAGAGTATAATTTTTTATCAGAATAATTTACTTAAAATTGGAAAAAGTGGTGAAATAATATTGTTAAAATTAGTTACTTTAAAATTCAAATTACCGCTACTCTGGAAAGTATAGACCTTTAGAAGTCCGATTTGGGGCAATTAATTTCTATTGAATAGGCCTTTAAATTATAAAAAATCTTTAATTTTATACGAAACTCGACCTAGGTTTATTAAAGATTTACGTTCAATTCTTTGAGGGTCGTCTCCCTGAAAAGATGAAATGTAGCTAATGGCGTAAAAAATGTGTTCTTAGTAACTACGATGATGTACAAGATTTCACTTTGACCAGTGAACTCATAGAAAAGTTGTGAACGCGTTTCCATATTTTTTCCACCCTGAATATACCTGCCATATACCGATATTCTGCAGGTTTATTTTTTGTAATATTTATTATTATGGCTAATGAAGAATTAACTAGAGCATTCGATCACAAACCAGTTCTGGGGCCTCACAACAATAGTACGGCTCGAACAAAAAGGCCATTTTGATAGCAAACAAACAAAAACATTAATAATTTTCCTTACATATGCATTTCTTAATTATTTTTAAAAATATTAAAATTCACTAAACTAATCATGAGAAGTTGCTTAGTATCATCCTTAATCAGCAATTTTTTTAATTCTGAAAGTAATATCTCAAATTTTTATTCACAAGTTAAAAAAATAATAATATGCCCCTACATAAAAATTAAACTAAAGTGATTACTATCATTTTTACAAGTGTTTAAAACAATAAACAATTACTAAGCTACACTAAAATACAGGATAAACAAATTGAGCACCATCGCCAGGTATGTACGCCTACTTTTAAATGTTATGTAAAATCACAAAATATTTTTGTATCTTCATTAACACGTCTTTATGCGCCATATATTCTTTGTAAAATTAATACACAAACATCGTGCTGTTAAGGTATAAAAACCTGTTTGCATTTCTTATCAAAGGTTAAAGATTGTTTGCATTTCTCAACTTCTATTTGAAAATATTAAGTGGACTGGACAAATTTCCAATTTTAAAATAAAACATAAATATTTTGAAAATAAAAAGTTTTAATACGAAACATACTGCAATGTTCCCGCCATTTTCTTAAAATCAATGTTATATATTTTTTTCAATATAACAAATTTAATGTAATTTTATAGTTTATATTTAACCAGTGGTAATAGTATTATTAATAATAGTGTCGTAAAGCAAATGTTATTAGTTTAACAGGTAGGAAATGTTACATGTAAAATGAAAAGATTAGTACCTTCAGTACGAACAGGAGTTGTTTGGGGGAAATGTAGAACATTAGAAGGATGTATACAGGCAGTGCCTCAGATAGCCTGAAGAAGTCAGTACTCTGTGTATCCTATCAATAGGAATAAAATATAATATTTTGATAGAAGTCAAATAAAAATGTTAGAAGTTGATATGAAACTCCTTTTATATGTATCGCAACTTTTCGACGCATTATCCCCCAATCTGGACTTAGCTGAAAGAGGATTTCAATTCTTGGAATAGATTCGGTTCATGTAAATGAGCAGGAAATGGCGACCGTTGTTACGTCGTCATTTCACCAGTTGATTGTTTCTGTAATCATGTTGCAAGACGCTCTTGTTTATTGTCTCGCCTCTTTCAGTGTAACATGTTGCACAGATATTGCCCAGCACCTCGCAGTCCAGAAGTGAGAGAACCGACGTAAAATACGATAGCTTCAAACATTAAAATTTACGGTACGAAGGATTTGATGAGTAATATTTTTCACTGGAAGATAAACTAATAA